>CM077110.1:17061293-17077622 GCA_039619505.1 Cimex hemipterus | reverse complement strand
AAGAAATGAAGAACCCTAATGTATCATCAATCATCATCGGATGCATTAATAATCATCAGACTAATTCAAATGACTAGACCTCACACGACCTAAAAAAAACCTAGGATCACTTTATAAAATGAAGAACCCTAATCTATCACCAATCATCATCGGATATATTAAAAGTAATGTATAATCCATTATCGGATCCACCTAAATTGTTATATAGTGATGAAGCTCCAAGTCGTTAAAAAAAATGATGGCTCAATTTTCGAAATGCTGCTTCAATCATCGATCATCATCGGACTAGCGAACGGTATTTTGAATTTAACTAGTACAATTTTAAAGGAACCTACTTTCCTGCCTTTGCGACAAACCGGAAAACCCGTCTCCTACATTGCAATATAATTTAAATACATTTATCATTCCCTTTGTTATAAGGGCATTGCGGCCCTAAAGTTTAGTAACCTAGACATTAAAGGAACTCACCAGATATTAATTGAACATTAATTGGATGTGGATTATTTTTTCCCTTTTCCGTTAGGAGGATCGTCAAGAGAACAGGCGTAGAGGACGTAGGTGAAAATTCATCGGTCGGGAAGAAACGTATTCGAAATACGCCCCTTTCATCTCTGATAAATTATACTTCACAAGTAGATGATCAATCATAAAGTATGTTATTTTTTCATTTTCCGCTTTTCCAAACGAACATCAAAGAAAAGAGGAGGAGCAACGACGAGATGAAACCCGTTGGCCTTTATCCCAGGACGTTCCGAGTCAAAGGCGACAGACATCATCCGGCAAGACCGGGTATTATTGTTTTTCAATTAGACAAAAGGGCAGAACGACGCGCTAGGTAGGGGAAAGGGCGACAACCTCGTATTCAATGCGAAATCATCCTCATCGCATAGCAATCCGTTACATAAAACCGGTTCGTTATGAAACGTCGCGAAAACAACGAAGGATTTCGAACAGAGGTGTAGTTTTCCCTTTAAATAACAAAAACACGAACGGATAATCGCTTCGTTAATACAACGGAAAACAGAAATATACCCGCTTACTGTGAATTTCGGCAAATTCCGTTCAGAATGAATAGAAACGTTTAGACTTTCCTCCAATAATCCAAATATTTTGAATACCAGACAATTTAATACTATCCTTTGAAATCCTAACTATGCTGAAAAAGTACAACAGGGTTTAAACAATTGACCATTTAAAGATTTTAAATTAAATTTTGTTTTATATCAAGTTATTTTTCAGTCAATATTTAACACGCACATAAACTAAGCAGTTTAACTAACTAGTGTTAGCGTTACATTGACCTTTATTAGGAAGACGGAAACTGAGGGAGCGAGGTCAGGACTACGATGTGAAGTTAATCCAGCAATTTAGGAATGATTTGTTTTTTTGGGAGACCAGATGACAAATTCTATTAAAAAAACAATGATTTTGATTTATATTAGTAGAGAATGTCAGTCGTTACTAATTACAAATAATAGTCTGAAGAATTGGACAGTACTTTTTGTTACGCGAAGTAGAAAATACACTGAAAGGCACAAAATTCTACCCAATCGATTTTTTTTTTCATTTTCTCGACAGAAGAAAACTCTTCCGTTAATTTGTCTTAGTTGATTTTTTTTTCAATAAATATTAATTTGTGTTATGTTTTAAATTGGGAATTAGATGTAAACACTCTTAATACTTAATAAAAAAACAACGATAAAGAATTTTTCAATGTTTATTTTTTTAAAGGAAATTAAAATTGAAGTCACTGGTTTTTTTGGTCTACTTCACCAATTAATATCATTCAATTGATTAAAGTTTTTCGTTGAGATAAAAAAGTCAGTGCCACGAGCGGGATTCGAACCCACGACCTTCGGCTTGATACGCCGCTACTCCACCACTTGAGCTATCGTGACTTCAGTCCGTTCGAACACTTCCCACCTTAATCCCGTCTTTTTGAAAAGTGGAAAAGGAGGGAAAATTCAAAACGTGACCGAGTGGATCACCATAGCGGAGTTTCAAGCCGAAGGTAGTGGGTTCGAATCCCGCTCGTGGCACTGAATTTTTTATCTCAACGAAAAACTGAGCGAATGGAATTTAAAATGTTTAATCAGTCTAATTTGAGTTCTCTAACAATAAACTTTCATTCGTCTAATTTTCAGTTTTGTTTTCTTTATTTCAGATTATAAAATTAAAAATGCCACTTAGTCCTGAGGATGTTGCTCGTGGTGTGGTACTTATTGATGATGGATGCTTGATCAGGTATGCGGAAGAAATTTTCGAGAAACTGGGTCTTACCATAGAAGGCCCGGTTCTGGGTGCCCTCCGGTAATAGAACCGAATGACCGTTTTTTGACTTCGAGAAAATTGCGAAACCGTCAACTCACTGTTGTTCAAACGATTCATCAGCTCCAGGAAGTTGGAGGTGTCCAAATGTGGATGTAAGAGGACCAGAACTGATCAGAACACACAGAGGTCCAAAAGTCTTTGGACGATTGGTCTGCCGTACTTTTTACGTATGATTGTAAATTTGCTCTATGGGCGTGGAAGAGTCTGGAGAAGGCGATATGCCTGTAATTTGTCCCAGAGCCTTTCCAACGTAGCGCAGTGATGGTGTGGGCGGGAATTTCAATGGATGGTCGAACAGAGTTGGTCGTTGTTCGTGGAGGGTCTTTGCTGGCCACTCGCTTCGTGGATGAACGATAATGCACGTCAACAGTATAACATCATGGTCTCACCCTGGTTAGCCCGTTCTACAGACTTGTACCTCATCGAACATGGGATAACCTCAAAGGACGAATATTTTGAAACAGCGTTGCCTATCCTCGATAAAATCAGCGGCGATCCTATTCTAACGCACGATAATGCCGTCTCAAGTCGCTGGCATAGTACAACCTTCAACAGCATAACATCAGGATCTTAGCCTGACCCCATCGAACATTTATGGGATAACCTCGAACGATTAATGCTTCAGCCTAGACGTATTTCGTAAGTAAAGTAATTTAAGTAGCATTTTGAGAAACGGCATCTCACTGTTGTTCAAGCTATTCAACTGCTCCGGGAAGTTCGAAGTGTCCAAACATCTGAACGCACTGCTCGAAGAAGATTAAATCAGTACGGGCTGATGGTTTTTCGCCCTGTAAGAGGACCAGAATAGACCAGAGCACACAGAGTTAACAGCCAAAAGTCTCTGGACGATTGGTCTGATGCACTTTTTACAGATGAGGGTAGATTTGCTCTATGATATCCAGGTGGGCGTGAAAGAGTGTGGAGAATGCGAAATGCCTGCAATATTTGCCCATAGCCAACTTTTCAACGTAGCTCAGTGATGGTGCGGGAGGGAATTTCAATGGAGAGTCGCATAAAGTTGGTTGTTGTCCATGGAGGATCTTTGACGGAAACTGGATATGTGGATGAAATTTTGGAACATCATGCCTTATCTATTCTCGATGAAATAGCGACGATCCTATTCTAATGCACGATAATGCCAGTCCTAATGTCGCTCGCATAATACAAACCTTCAACAGCATAACAACATGGTCTTAGCCTGGCCAGCCCGTTATCCAGACTTGAACCCCATCGACTATTTATTGGATAACGTGAAAAGACGAATTATATCTCCTGATACCCTCCACAATCTCGAAAGGGATTACTCTTCGTAAAGAATGGGCTACCTCTATCAAAAAGTCATTTCCGGACTGGTAGAAAGTATGCCGAGGAGTCTTCGAGATGTAATTAAGGCAATAGGAGGAAATACGTGATATTGAAATGATAATTAAAAATCTAAAGCAAAATTAAAACAATTATCCGTCCGCCTTTTTCTATTTTTATTTATTTACAAGCCGGTGTCCCGCAAGGGAGTATCCTTGGTCCTGTCATTTATACCATCTATACTGCTGATCTACCTACTCACCCCAATACCATCATTACCACCTATGGGGATAATATCGCAATTTTGTCCTCCAACTTGAATCCTACCCAAGCCTACCTCTAATATCCAAGAACACCTTGAGCTCATCGGAAGGTTGGTGGAAAAAGTAGAGGACAAGATTAAACGGAGAAAGGCGCATCCAATGTACGTTGACTGAAAAAACAGTCTAGCCCTCCACGATACATCAACAATGAAGATATATCGACTTCCACTCAAGTCAAATACCTAGGACTATACCTTGACATCGGACTGACGTGGAATCCCCACGTAAGACATAAAAGACTGCAACTCAACGGAAGACTTGGACAATTAGGCAAACTACTAGGACCAAAATCCGGGTTGACCATCAGCACTAAACTGACCTTATACAAGACTTTACTGCGACCACTTCGGACATGCAGTGTGGATCTGTGGGCTTACGCGAAACCATCCAATATCCAGCGTATCCAGTCCTTCCAATCAAAAGTCCTCAGACAAATCGTCAAAGCTTATGACTCTAACCTCACTATCCACAAAGACCTCAACGTCTTGAGGTCACCTCAACGGTCATTTTGTCCACGAACTGATCCATTTCCGATTCCAAAAAATTCATACCAACCTATCGATCCATCCTAACCCTACCGCTAGAGCCCTCTCCATATATTGCCATCCCGAGAACCCACCACGTCGCCTAAAACGACGATGGCCCCGAGACCCCCTTGCCCCTTATTCTATTAAAATGAGTGCCAGCCCTGGCTCCAGGCGCAGCGCTGGCACCGTGTGAGTGCTGTGACCGAGTTGTGAACAATATACATTGTGATAACATTTGCATTATGTACAAGAATGTACAGGTTACTTTAAAAAAAATATTTTTATATTTCCTTAACAATTTACATTTTTTAAACTTTTTTAGACAAAGACTCAATTATTATTAAAAATTAAATTAATTCAAAAAGTATATATACAAGTTAGATTTTAAGTGGGTGGATGTGTTTTGCCTGAGTGTTTAATCCAGATGTTTAAAAGAGATTACTTTTTACGAGGGGCCACATGCCAAATTCTATGGAAAAACTAATTATTTCGATTTATATAAGTACAGAAGTTATTAGATTTCGTGGTCCGATCGAGCAAATATCATTTTTCAATTATTTAATCTTTATGTAATGCTTTATTTGGGATGAAAAAAATCAGCGTAACGATCGGGATTCGAACTGCTCTACCATTATCGTGGCTTCGATCCACTCGGACACAAATTTTGAAAAACGGCAAAAAGGAGGGAAAATTCGAAAGGCGGAGTTGTGATGGGAAGCTGGTGTCCGAGTGGATCGAACTCGTCTTCAGCGGAATGTCGTGGGTTCGAATCCCGCTCCTGACACTGACTTTTTATCTCAACCAATACCTTACGTAAACATCAATTGAAGAATGTTACACGTTAATAATTACAAGTGAAGAGTCTCATTCTGAAAAACTGGCCGGCACTTTTGATTATGCGAATTCGGATGTGGAAATCGACCAGTCGTCGGGACGCCATTTTTGCCAAGAACCCATTCGATTACTCATTCAAACAAATACTTAAACTCACACTATGCACATTCTAGGATCAAATAATATTTTTTTACACGGTGTAATCTTAATCTAATCTAGTGTAAAATTTAAACTAATCTTCTTACAGCCAGAGCGTATATTTTACAAACAAACCTTTTTATGATCTCATCTGATAAAAATTGATGTATAACGTGTTAAATAATTAAAATTACTTGATAGCAGAGATAGTATAAACTTTGGTGGGTTGGGTCTAACCTGGCTTTATGTTAATTAACAAGTTAGATAATAAAATATAGATTTTTCGGCAACAATTTGGTTTGTAAGGTTTCCGGTGGGTCAGACCTCTGGCCCGCTTTACACGTGGACTGCACAACGATGACGTCAAAGTATCCTGACACGTGTGTCACTGGGTCAAAGGGTGAACAATCTCAAGCCCAGGCTGCCCTATTTCGAGAAGGTCCGTTTTCTATTTATACGCTTATGGTCAAACTTGGCAAACTATCGTGTTTTCCCAAGTCCTTAAGTCGATCATTTTAAGGATTTCGATAGTGCGTCTCAGGATTCGATTAGAACCGTTTGACGCAGAATTCTTACGTTCCAATAAAATATATATATATAACCATTTGTGACGTTTTCAAATAACGTTTTCATTTAATTTCCTTGACCTGAAAGTCTCATTTTGCTTTTAATACCGCTCGTAAGTTTCTCTTTGCGAGAAGTCTAGAGGAAAAGCGTGACATTTCGGAAATGGGAGACAGAAACTCTTATGTAAATTAATTATTGCTCTTTAAACGGTATATCGATTGGGTTTGAAATCAACGAGATTTTAGACCGTGGTATTTGGCCGAGGTGTGGGCTCGGGGAAGGGGACCGGCCCGTTTCGCTTTTTCCATTGAGCTCGGGGCCGGGATTGCGTCACCCATTCACTCGCCGGATGCCCATTCACCCGTCGGACCGGTTGCCCTTTTCTGCCATTCCGTCGAACCTTTTTGACGCAATTGTCATAGTGAGCGTCCCGTCGCGGACCGAAGCGTTAATAATTTCTATAAATTCGTTTCACATTTCAATATGGGAAGAAGACAGAATAATAAATAGTTTAAGGGGGAGGGGAAACAGTGGCAGAGTTTGCCTCGTCTCGTCCAACGCAATCAACCCACGAACACAAATTTGGTCGTTAATTCGACCAATTAAAAAAAAAAAAAAAAAAACAGTTCCTTCAGTCCATCTTCGGCACATGAATAAAGAAGAATATTTTTAAGATTATTCACAAATCGTGAGATGCGGTCTGGTGTGACGTAGGTTTCAGAAAAACATTTTCTTTATCGTGCCAACGTTTCGACCTTTATTGAGATCATCTTCAGGGCCTGGGATTTTCAAACATTGTTCAAATTTAACAAATAAATGTAGGATGTGAAAGAAGGTGAATTTATATTTTTATAACCAATCAACATAAACCAAGCTTTCGACCGAGTATGACACCCGGGGGTGCTGTGGAAGCTCAAGAACATCCTACTAGCAAACTATTACCTTATCCTAAAATCCTATCTTAACGATTGTTACTTCCAAGTATCTCACAAAAATTCACTGTCATCTATCCATCCTATTCTTGCAGGTGTCTCACAGGGCAGCGTGCTCGCTCCTTTCCTATACTCAATTTACACATCCGACCTACCTACGCAACCGAACACTATTACCTTCACCTTTGCCGATGACACCGCAATCCTTTCTCCTGATAAAGATCCTGTCACTGCTTCTCGTAATCTTCAAAATCACCTAAACGCCCTAGAATCCCGGCTCCGTGGGTCGAGAATCAAGATCAACTAAACCAAATTAACGAACGTAATATTTACACTAAACAAGAAAACACTCCCACCAGTATACCTCAACAACATTCCCATCCCAATTGCGCACCATGTACGATACCTCGGACAAATGACTGACGTGGAACCCCCATAACTTAAACGCGCAGACTGTAATATACGATTTTTCACGCTTAAACAACTAATGGACAGACGATCAAAACTCTCGTTAACAAACAAAAGAAAACTTTACATTGCCCTCCTGGCCCCCATTTGGACATACGGACTTGAACTTTATGGTACTGCTAAGCGTTCCAACCTCAATCGAATCCAATCCCTTCAATCTAAAATCCTCCGAACAATAGTACAAGACCCTTTCTACGTATCCAATCACACCATCCATACCGACTTATATGTACCTTTTGTTACAGAGCTAGCCCAACACCGCTACAAAACGTTCCTCTCCAAACTACTCCATCATCCGAACCCTTTCGTCAAAAACCTGTCATCCACCGCATCACCTAATAATCCCAACAGAAGACTGAACCGTCGGTGTCCCCGCGACAACCTTAGCGATTGACATCGACGAAGGAATGCATCTCACTCATCGTATGAAGTACGAACGGCTACCATCACTGGATGGTAATTGTTCAAGCTTTCACGCCACCTTTAATAAGTTAACATGTAAATACTATCTGTTTTATTTGTTGCACGAAGAATTATTATTTATTATTAAGGAGCTCACAAAACGATACATTTTAAAAACAAAGATCTGGAGTCATTTTTACAGGAGAAATCCTGTGCAGATATTGCCAGGAGAAGAAGAAGCAGCGAAATCCTTCTGTCGGCCTATTCTCAACTGCTTGGAGAGAAAAACCAAGGTCTGAATTTTACACAAGGAACCCCTGAAAAAGTTTTAGCGTCTGGTAAAATGTTTTATGGTTAATGACGAACTCTGGTGATGGAGATTGCACAAGAGACCAAAATTGGTCAAGAGGCCGGCACCTAGGTGACTTTAACATATACTTACAGATCAACTTTTTGCTTGGGAGCACCTCGTTTCATTTGGTTAATTTACATATATTATACTTACTTTATAATTTGAACCGTATTGTCAATTTGTCTTATCGCTAGAAACAAGGCAGAAATCATTCTTGGGGTTTGCCTTCCTAGAATCCGTGATCATTATTATCAACTTGTCACTAATTGGTAGAAAATGAATTTGAAAAATTTGAAAAGCTCCGATAATGATTGGTGATTGGTTCAGGCTCAGATTTACGAAAGTTTCAGCCCGATTGTTGTTTCAAATGTGGTACACCCAGTCATTTTAGAATAATTTGTAAACGAAGAAAAGAGTAGGGAAGTCTGCATTGGTCTCATTGATGATTAATGAGGGGTTTAAGGCAAAAAAATAAAATAAAATTCTACAGCACTGCCTACGCACCATTTTGAAATACAAACAGAATTTTGATTCCATCAATCCAAAAATAATAAATAAAGAACAAAAAAACAACAACATAAAAGTAACTTTTTAGAAATGGATAAACACAGCGTCAATTTCAGAACAGGCAGATGTACAGTTGCACGAATATCGTAAATCAAAATCAGTATAAAGAACACCCAAAACATATAATACAACATATAAAACAATCATTACAATCCATATATACACATAATTCTACCTAGTCAAAATTTTCAACAATATATTTCTTTTTTTCTAACAATCCCGTTTATAATAATCTGATGTTCGGTGATTTTTAGTGGATCCGATGATGATTAATTAGCTAAGTGCGTATAAGGGAAAAAAACGTTCAAAAACACGTTCAAGATGGAGCTGGTACGATTTAATTTTTAACAAGGCGCTTCAATAGACTAAACCCTCATGACGGATCGGTCGTGAAGGTTTAGCATGGTAGAAGCGTATGATGCCGTCTGGTGTGATGTAGTTTTCAGAAAAACGTTTTCTTTGTCGTGCCGACGTTTCGACCTTTATCGAGATCCTCTTCAGGGCTTGAAGTGTTTGCCTTCTGTGTAATTAATTGTGCCAATCTTGCGCGTCATGGTGAGAGTGCCGGCACAAGTACACAGAAGACAAACACTTTGAGCGTTGAAGATGATCTCAATGAAGATCGAAACGTCGGCACGATAAAGAAAATGTTCTTATGAAAATTACATCACACCCGACCGCATCTCACGATTTCTAAATAACTATTCACATTATTTTTTACAAATTAAAGATTCTACACCAGCAACAAATAAGTCTGACGTAATGAAAGAAAAAAATCAATTGTTTAAATTTTCCGGCAACTTACATCGCAATATGTGGATAAGATGATAAAACAACAAATAACTTTGCAAAAATAAAATAAAATTGTATAGCACCAATTTGACTACTAACAGAATTTTGATTCCATCAATCAAAAATTTGTAAATAAAGAACAAAAAAAAACAACATAAAAGCAACTTTTTAGAAATGGATAGACTCAGCATCAATTACGTACAGTTACACTAATATCGTGAATCAAAGTCAGTATAAAGAACACCCAAAACATATAATACAACATACAAAACAATCATTACACTCCGCATATCAAAAAATTCTACCTAGTGTAGTTCTTCAACGATATATCTTTCTTTTTTCTAATAATCACGTATATAATAATCTGATGATCGATGATCCGGTGATTTTTAGTGGGTCCGATGATGACTATGATAGATAAGTGCGTATATAAAAAAAAAAAAAATCGTCCAAAAACATCCACGATGGAGCTGGTACGATTTAATTTTTAACAAACCCTCATGACTGATCGGTCGTGAAGGTAGAAGCGCCGTGTTTGTTCACATTCACGTTCGAATTTTCCTCTTTTTTTTCTCGAAATATACCGAAAGATTCAGGCGTAAATTACTATGTAAATATCGTATAAATCGAACAGACGCGCAATACAATTTTCACGTATACATAAATTGAACACTTTTCTCTCTTCTGATAACTTTAAAATAGCCTTCAAAAACTATAAAACCATACAGACCCTTTTTTTTCAAAAATTAAAAATCCCACAGCTGTAGCAATAAGTTCAGTGTAATTTAGAAAATAAATTGTATAAATTGTCCGGCTCTTTTAATCAGAATTACATACCAATATCTGGATAAGAGGTGAAAATAACTGGTTTTTCATGTCTAATGGTTTACATCAACAGAAATAAACGCTCAGCAATTAGAGAACAGACGCATGTAAGCTTTGCCGCAGCTGCACCTACATTATAAATCAATTTCCATATAAAAAAACGTACAATACAACATATAAAACATCCTTTTTTCCATAATAATCCCGTCTATAAAAATCCCGAAAAGGTAACTAAACCCGAAGGTCAAACCATTACTTTTTAAACATAGCCAGTCTTTTTCACTTCTAAGAGAGCGACTGACTCTTCGTAGATAAAAGAATTTCTATCCCCAGTTCCTTCCCAATTCTTTTTTCTCATCTCAACTCTGCCTATTTATTCTTCATAATCAAACATAAATAAACAAACACACTTTCATCACAAAATAAAACAGTGACACATCTGCACAGATGACTGTGTCTGAGTGCGAATATCTTGAATAAACCTATAATTTCTGTCTGAGAGGAAGATGTAATCGAGATGTAGATAGGCTAAAGAACTGTTGAAAGTATCTAAAAAGGCTGGCCAAAATATTTTCATTTGTTAATTTCGTTGGGATTTTAATAGAAGGGAGAGAGTTTTGTTTATATTTCTTTCATTTTTATTAATAAACTTATCGCGAGGGAATTGTTTTGCTTTTTTTAAATTTAATTTTTGGTTTCTCTGTTCACTTTAAATTTTTGGGTGATAATGATCCCCTTTGAAGGAATCAGGGTCGGTTGTGGACATCATTTTTTCACATCTTCCATGCGTTTCTACAATCTAAACAATGTTTGCCAATTCCGGCATTGAAGATGGCCTAAATAAAGACCGAAACGTTGGCACGATGAAGAAAATGCTTTTTTAAACCTACCTCATACAAGACCGCATCACATGATTTCGAAATAATCATAACTTATAATTTTCAATTAATTAAGGTTTTTAGTTGAGATAAAAAAAGTCAGTGTCACGAGCGGGATTCGAACCCGCGACCTTCGGCTTGATACGCCGCTTAACCACTTGAGCCAGTAGAGCAGCAGCGTCGTGGTTTCGAATCCCACTCGTGATACTGACTTTTTTATCTCAACTAAAAAAACCTTAATTAATTGAATTATATTAATTGGCTAACCTGACCACGAAAACTAGTGAATTTAATAACTTCTAATATTTACCCGATTTAAAACCCAAACTAGGGGGCCGCGGTAGCCGAGTGGTTAGCGTGAGAGACTCTCGGCTAGTAGACACCGCGGTCGCGGGTTCGATTCCCGCCGTCGCCCCTGGCCCTTTTTTCACGATACCCTTCCCCCCCCAAAAAAAAACCGAATACGCAATAAACAATTACATAGTCTGGCTAGATATGCAAAGTTCATGAGGCCATTAAAAAAAAACAAAAAAAAACCCAAACTAAATATTCAAAATGGTACAATTATAAAAACTAATAATCTTATCATGTTTATAATTTATTGACAAATTTAAAAAAAACTTTTCCTCGAGCACACTTCAATTTTTTAAAATTCCCATCTTATGTGATTATGAAAAGACCTTAAATGTTATTGATAAACAAAAATCATTATTCTGTTTGAAAGTTTTTTTGACTAGTTGTGTGATAATGATACACATTATATTAATTAAAAAAAATTTATTATCAAATAATTTTTCATTAGTATCCATTTAGAAGGTTCTGGGGTCATGGTGGTATACGATTAACATTAATTTTTTTTTCTTTCACCTAGGATGTTAATAAGAATGAATTTTTCCCAGAATAACAGTGGGTTGTGTAGTCACATAGATCATTTTTCACCGTAAAATACGATCTATAGGGCGAAAAACTGCCAAATTCTTTCCGTGGGATGAATAGCTTTTTCCAGGATTTGGACTGGGGGGGGGGTTGAAGGGGGTGTTTCAGGAAGCGTCCCGTCGACCCAATTTTCACTCTGAGGTCATAGACACGCGTTGACCTTACAACCGTGACGTCAGAGTGCACGTGTCGGCCCTCCGAGCCGACTCCATTCATCTCTCCGGTGGAAAATTTGAATAAAAACAAAACCCCCGAGCGAGAAGGTTGATCAATCTCCCCCCCCCAACACGGGAGGATTTTATGAAGTTAATAAAAAAAATTCATGTTCTGCCGCACGACGAATATTTGTGTAATCATCGCATTGTTTTTCCAACAGGGGTTCAGTTTGTAGAGGTGCGACACGGCCACCACGTGCAATTTGGCCACATGCAATTTATCCTCACAATTAATGAAATATATTAAAAATTTCAAAGGTACATAAACACGTTGTATACTGTGCTATACGCAAATAATATACAATTGGAACACATATCCTGACGTGTTTTAGAGCCATTAGAATGGACAATACCCTCATTGTTATATAACCTGTTTCTATTCTGGTTCATATTTTATTAATAATCGGCAAAAATGATTAAGGCAAACGCTTTCTGAGCACGTTATAACCGACATGTGATTAAATATAATTTTTTTTTTCAACTACATAATGGCATGATGTGTTTCAGTCACGCACTGCATCCCAACGTAATTTCCCCAAGGGTTTGACGCGCCAGAAGAAGAAGCAGTGTAATCAGACTTTTCAAATTTCCTCGTACAATTTTATCTGACTTAGAATTTGAAGTGAAGCGCAGTAAAAAGGCTTTTGGGTAATGAAGAAACCAGTGCATAGAAAATTGTGTGACAAGACTTACCTTAGAAGAAAGGATAGGAATCAGTTTGGTTCGTTGATTTTGAGATCTAACTTAAAGCGGACCTGACTTAAAGATGATTTCTACTTCTAGATTTCGCCTTCAGAAGAAAGTGCAGAAAAGCCTGGAAAAACTTTGTGAATACCTGGAAATTGTCCGAGAACTAATGAGCCATAAGGGGAAGAAAAGAAACACGATTTCGCTAAGAAACTACCACTGAAGCAGAGAAATACGTCATATTCAACAGAAAAGATAAGCGATAGGAGTTTATTAGCCTGGAGGACTAGCTTGATAAATACTTCTATCAGATTATATATTTTTAACGAAGAAAAAATCAAGGAAAGTACGGCCTCAAGGCAGAAACTGCATGAAACTTAACCAAGAATATACAAGAATACGATGACCCATAGCCCCAACTATTCTGTACTTAGTCACAACAATAGCTGTTTTCGAATTTGACGAATCTTATGTAAAATCTTTTGGCAAATGAAGAAACAACTACATAACAGGACAGAGATAAAGTACATCACGTTGTAGCTTTTGAAGGAGGTATTCTGCGGGATGCAGTACGGTGATGACCAGATGATCTCGGCGCTGAAAGTGGTGCGCGTTAGAGGAGCGGCCTTGTGGTTGAAGTCGTCGTCGGAAGGAGCAACTTATCTACACGGATAGACTTCCTTCGAGGCAGTGTAAGACAGTGATCAGTGGTTCAGCGTGGAAGTACTGCTTAACTTAAACCTAAAAACTCTGCCCAAAGAAAGTTACGCCCAGAACTGTAAGAACCCCCAGATTAGGGAGTCGCTGCCGAAGTACATGTGTTCTTGGACTATAACAATTAATTTTATGGGCGTTTTAACGGCTAAGGTCATTTCACGCAATAATAATAATAATAATAATAATAATAATAATAATAATAATAATATACAGACCTATATCTCTAACATCATGCCTCAGCAAGACATTAGAAGCCATAATTAACAAAAGGTTAAATTGGTTTATAGAGAAAAAAGGTTTGTACAGTCCATACCAGGCTGGGTTTAGAAAGCACTTTTGCTCTGAAGATCATGTAGCGCACCTCGAAAGTGCTATTCAGAACACTTTCCTGGAGAGAGAACATGCTTTAGCTGTCTTCTTTGACCTGGAAAAAGCATACGACACGACCTGGAGATTTGGTATTCTTAAGAAACTCTATGAATGGGGTTTAAGAGGGGAACATAGTTAAATTTTTGAAAAGCTTCCTCGAAATGAGGAGATTCCGGGTGAGATTAGGTACCGCCTTATCTAGTACTTTCATTCAAGAAAACGGGATTCCTCAGGGTTCGGTTCTGAGTGTCACTTTATTTGCCATTGCGGTAAACGGTCTGGCTGATAATATAGACGATCGTATAGTCAGACCTTTATATGTCGATGACCTTTGCTTTTACTTGTCTGGGAAAAATCTCCAAAACGTAGGAAGGACTTTACAAAACGCCATTGACACATTGTCACGAAAAGCAGATGATGTAGGTTTCAAATTCTCTTTGTCTAAAACGGTATTTGTACACTTTTGTAGACTGAGGAAACATCATGAAACACCTCGGCTTTTTCTTTCTAGCGTTGAAATAAAGGAAGTCGATGTTGTCAAATATTTGGGAGTTTCTTTCGACAAAGCCCTTCGATGGAAACCCCAAATAGCTCAATTGTCTAATTCAGGAAGGAAAATACTAGGCCTGATGAGATTCCTCGCCAATTACAATTGGGGAGCGAATAGAGACATTCTTTAAAGAATATTCAGCATGTACTTAGGAGCAAAGCTTCGATATGGAGCAGCAGGTTACTCTTCAGCGCGAATATCAACTTTAAAACCTTTAGATAGAATTTACTACCAAGGTATTAGGATTGCAACAGGGGCATTTAGAACAAGCCCTTTATATAGTCTCTGCAATGATGCCGGTGTCCTTCCACCGGAACTTTTCAGGGAGGAGGCAATTCTGAGGTTTGTTGCTAGACTTTGGTCTAAGCCTTTCCACCTTCTATATCCTTCAGTGTTCCGTAACCCTCACCAAGATATGTACTCATTGCTAAGAACTAGGACGAGACCTCTTGGTATCCGTGGTACTGAGATGCTGAGATTAGGAGGGAATACCTTGCCGGCGGTTGAGAGTTTTAAGTTGCTAGATATCCCACCGTGGGCATTACCCGCTGCCACAATTATCGAAAATCTGGCCTTATTGAACAAAAGGGATACACCTTCTCTGATGATCAAGGCAGAATTCTTGCGAATTTTAAATAACTATCCCAATTATAAAGTATTTTATACTGATGGGTCTAAAAATGAAATTGGGGTAGGGTGTGGGATATTTGCAGATGAGTATAACTTCAGCTGGTCTTTATCCAATGAGGCTAGCGTATACACAGCTGAACTTAATGCAATCAGAAGATCATTGAGCATTATAAAGGAATCGTCAGGAATTTGTAATGCCATTATTTGCTCTGATTCGAAAAGTGGTCTCGAAGCAATCAAAAATAATTTCTCGGTTGACCCTTACATCTTAGATATTCACAAATATCTCTGTGAATTCAGAACACTCAACAAGCATGTGGTATTTGTTTGGGTTCCTAGTCATGTCGGCATTTCTGGAAATGAAAAAGCTGATCAACAGGCAAGAAACGCTGCAAACCATCCACAAAGAACAGATCAATTTCTTCTCCGTCCGGATGATATAGTCGCTTATGTTAAAAACATTATCAAACGAAAGTGGGCGGCAAGATGGAATGCCTGTAGAGATAGTATGAAAGAAATTAAGCCAGCTGTACATAAATGGCCAACTGAAGAACTTGAGAGAAAAGAACTTGTAATTCTCTCTAGATTGCGAATAGGTCATATCAGGTTAATTCATAATATACTTTTAATAGGCAACAACCTTCCAATTTGTCCTCGATGTACGCGAAGTGGAGAACGCATAATTTTGACAGTAAAACATATTTTGGTCGACTGCCTCACTTTACAACCCTTTAGGCAAAGGGTCAACCTTTCGAGAGATTAACAGGAGTTACTGGGTCCCCAGGGTTCCTTTCGAAGAGCGCTTTTCAGTTTTCTCAAATTTGTTGGAATTTACAATGAAATTTAGGCCTTTTCCCATTTTACCATTGAATGCCTGCTAATGTCTGCATAAGAGTTGTGCGTGCATGATTTCTTTTTTCAGAAGCTTTTGAGGCTGCCGGAGCGGAAAAATAAAATGGAAGACAATAAAAATTGCGGGGTAATACA
>CM077110.1:17031169-17049238 GCA_039619505.1 Cimex hemipterus | reverse complement strand
GAGAGAGAGAGAGAGAGAGAGAGAGAGAGAGAGAGAGAGAGAGTATTTGTAAGACAGGGAGAATAAAAATAGAATTATAAGAAATACTTTTTAAGATTTTATTAACGGAAAGCACAATGGTATAGGCAGTGTAGGACTAGGAGAGGGAGAGATACACAAAAATAGACTAATTAGGAAATGACATAAAAAAACACTAATTATAATATTTATCCGACGAATTGTTATTTATCTAATCTAAATGAACATCGGCCATTTTTTATGAAAGTCGCTCGTTTATCCTAGTGTAACGGAGTGAAGCTTTTCACTTTTGACATTGAGATTCTAAATTAAAAATTTATAAAAGAATGAGAATATTAAAGAAATAAGCGTCCTTAGATTGAAAACACAAACAAACAATTAATTAAAAAGCGAGTAATGCTTGTGTTGCTTGTAACGTGATCTTTTTACAAAGCAGTTCCGAAGGTCGCTTTTGACTAACAAATCCATCGTCGGAAAGTTTTTGTCGTTCAGAAAAAGAATATAATAACTTACGCAAATCTTTCGATATAAATTTAATCGGTGTCCGTGGAATAAAGCGAAAGAACGCGAAGGAGCACGTGATGGGGAACGTGGGCAGTGATCGATGGGGCGGGGCCCGGTTCGTATTTTATTTCCCGTTTCCTTCCCGCTTCTCAGTCACGGGCCGAGGTGCACCTGGACGTCGCAGGTTCACGTGAAACAGGTTCTCAAAGGAGGACTTCAAAGGAAGTAGGCCGGGGGTGGAGGACGAGCCCTTGAGCCGCGGGGGCGGAGGAAATGCCGGCGGATCTGGGCTTCACGTGATCCTCGTACAACATTCGACCTAATTTCAATCGTTCTTTCACCGTGAACAAACTCGATTGACTTCCGATATTGACGTCCGTTTGCTTTGAAAAATCTAAAATGTTTACCTAATGACCTTTAAAAGTAAATATTTATCTATGCACCTTTTTCTTTAAGTTCTACTGATCTTTCTGATAACTCACCCTGATTTTGTTATATTTTTCAAAACAAGGTGTCCTTTTAAGATGACCCGGCAGAATCTTTCATGACCCCATGACGTTATAAAAACTAAGAAATCGTGTTTAATATTTTTTTAGTTTAGATTCAAATTTTTCTTTTTTTTTGGAGGGGGGGGAGAAAAAATATACAGATATTTGCTTACAAAATTAAATGCACGGTGACCTTTTTAGCTGGCCCTGTTGAATTTCTCTTGAACCAATGACACCATAAGAAAATACGTGTTTAATATTTTTTAGCCTAGTTTTAAATAGTTTACCTTATTTTGGCGAAAAATTATACAGGGTACCTCAGGCCCAATTGGACTGCAAAATTTCGAATAATATCAACGGACGACAACAAATAAATAACATATAGGGAATAAATGAAGACGGGCAAAAAAAAGACAAGATATAGCTTGGTTACAGATTTAATAGAAGAAAAGTTATTAAAAGATTAAAAACTATCGAAAAAAACCCACTTCAAGCGTCAACAGTTCTACGGGCGTTCTAGTTTTTTATAGAAATTCTCTTTCTGAAAAGGAAAAAATTGGGGGGGGGGGCGTAATGTATCACTGATCTTTCAAGTTGAAAAAGAGCAAATGACTTCTTTTTTTTTTAACTTATAAAATCAAATTATTAATAGATCAAAGTAACTTCCCTGCAACTCCCTTTTTTATACAGGTTGTCCCTTTTAGTCGGCATAAAAAAATACACACTTAATATTTTATAGTCTAGTTTTAAAGATTTTACCTTATTTTGGCGAAAAATTATACAGGGTACCTCAGGCCCAATTGGACTGCAAAATTTCGAATAATATCAACGGCCGACAACAAATAAATAACATATAGGGGATAAATGAAGACGGGCAAAAAAAAAAAAAAAGACAAGATATAGCTTTGTTACAGATTTAATACAAGAAAAGTTATTAAAAGAATAAAAACTATCGAAAAAAAAACCCCACTTCAAGCGTCAACAGTTCTACGGGCGTTCTAGTTTTTTATAGAAATTCTCTTTCTGAAAAGGAAAAAATTGGGGGGGGGGAGGCGTAATGTATCACTGATCTTTCAAGTTGAAAAAGAGAAAATTACTTCCTTTTTTATATGTATAAAAATAAAATTGTTAATAGATCTTCCCTGCTCCCTCCCTTTTTCATATACGGTGTCCCTTTTAGACGGGCCGGCTGAATTTGTCTTAAACCGATTACGCTGTTGGGTATTCACTTTATGAACAGTTTTTAGGTTTAATTAATTAATCGTCGTATTAACTGCGTGAACAGGCGTTGCACCCACTATATTTATAATCTTATCGGCTGTTTCGGTCATTTCCTCCAAGGAGGCATTAGATCCTGCCAGAGAACTTCGAACATGCGTAGGAAGGCGTTGTATCTATAGAGTTCGCAAGAAAATTTCAGTCACCCTACCATCTCCGATTTGTCTCAACTGAGATAGTTGGGAAGGTTTACTATAAGAACAATCTTATAATCTTACAATAAACTCTCAAAGGGAAATGTTTGAGCAATTAGTTGGCCGTAATAGCATCATAGTAACCTCCGTTTTAATACCGTTTAAGGTGTCTTATTAGGAAACGACAATATCTCGAACAGCCTGTAAAATGCCATTGTCTAAAGCCCCACAATATAATTAAATCTTGTTTTCTCATTCGTAATGCTGCTATTTTCAAACTGGGCCTCCGCTCGGACAAACCAATGGACCACGTCTTTAGTCCAAAATGGAGTCACCTGAGCCACGTGGTGATGAGAAGGCATGCCTAAAGCACACTTTTCACAGTCGCCCAGCATGGCCAAAGATATAAAACTATTTATGTTGTCAAAGAACTTACTGACTTCGGGGTCACCAATGTTGGGTATTCACTTTATGAACAATTTATTTTGAACGCACTTTATTTTGTCTTGTCTGGTACATACCGCATTGAATTAGAGAGTAACCTGGGGGAAGTTTGTAGATCGATACCACAAATTAAATCGATACTACCACGCCATAAAAAAATACATACTTAATATTTTACGGTCTAGTTTTAAAATTTTTAGTTTATTTTGGAGAAAAATTATACAGGGTACCTCAGGACTAAATCAACATTGCAAATAATAACAACGACAACAAAAAATAGGTAACATACAACGGATAAACTGGTAAAAAAAAAGACAAAATATACCTTTGTTATAGATTGAGTGATCATAAATAAGACAAGAAGATTAAGTGAAAGAAAAAATATTGAAAAAAAAACTGAAAAACTGATCCATTTCAAACGTCGAAAAGAAAAAATATACCTCTCTTCCGGATTGAGTGACCATAAAAGACAAGATGAATTAGTGAAAGAAAAAAATTGAAAAAAACTGCAAAACTAATCCAACTATCTTTGTTTTACAGGGTGTCCTCTTTTAGTTGGCCCGGCTAAATTTCTTTTGAACGAAAAGACGTAAAAAAAGTCTTTAATATTTTTTTAGTCTACTAACAAATTTTTACTATTTTTTGAGAAAAATTATACAGGGTACATCAGGCCCTGATCAACTTGAAAATTTCAAATACGACCCTATACATCCTGACAAATGATTTTTTAAGCTTTTTTTTACTCTGAATACAATGGTGCAATTGGATTTTAAATTGGTAAAAAATGACAAAGGTATGGCAAAAAGTTATAAAAAAAGTAATTTGGTTTGATATTTATTAATCGTATTTTATGTTTAAACTGTCAGCATTGCGTAAAGATGCAAATATTTGCTCTTTTTACAAAGTCTTAATAAGGGGCGTCGGTGGCCGCAAGGTTTCGCCCTTGACGACTCATCACTGTAAGGTAAAGGTCCCGGGTTCGAATCCAGGGGCCTGCATTCGAACCCGACATACTTACAAATGGGCTTTTTTTCAAAAACACCGGCACCCTGAGGGTTTATATGACCTCTGCTGTTGCGAACCCTCGTAAAAAAAGTCTTAATCGGTGTTCAGAGCGAGAGTCAGTGGATCGACAAGGATTTTCTACTCTTTGCAGCAGTTCGTCAACTCAGGTTGTTGGGTTACGATTGGCGGAGGATACTGCTTTTTTAAATGGCCCTCTGCGAAACCATTTATATACACAAACTTCTTGGATTTCAGAGTTTACGTGTGTATAAAAGGCTTGTACACTTAGATGGTCATGGTGGTTGTCCTGAGATTCTTAATATTTTTGTGCAGTTCTGATATCGTATTGATAAGAGTCTGTTTCTTTTTCTTGACATCTGGTCACGTCGAACATCGACACGAATAGGAGCCAGAATTTGGATTTAAGTGGAGTTAAATCGGGCGACCGAGGAGGCCAACAGACTGGCCCACGAGGTCCTTTCTACATACATCGGAAGTGGGCTCAGCTCCAAAAAATTGTGTGCAGGCATTCAGAGAAACATCATCTGACAGTGTTGGTAAAACATCCATAAAAAAATTGTTAAACTGAGCGAGTTAAATTATTTTCGTAGACATAAGGCGCAATTAATTCATTTCCGAGAGGTCCACGCCAAACTTTAATGCTTTGAACAACCTGGTGATGACAAGAGTACAAAATTTTTCAGATTTTTCTACGCTCACGTTGGGCAATTTTAACGGTTTAGTACGCCATAGAGAAGTGAACATGGTTTCATCTGTTGGATGTCGAAAAACGTTTCCTTCACCCAAAATCGATATTTGTGCAAGGAACGTTAGACCCCTGTCATAATCAGGCCCGTAGTCCCTGGACAAGATGAATCCGATACGGCTTAAAAATCCAGAGTGTACCTCTAATTTTTTTGTTGTTGTAAAACCTAAAACCCTTTCGACAATTCGGAGAGAGGAATTGTAATTTTCGGGAACATGAAGTAAAATATTCAGCTCAACGACAAAATTACGCTGCCGGTGCAATACCACCACTATAAATATGACATATTAACTCGCTATCGATCGGAAATATGTCCCCTTCGGTTCATTTTGTATTGATTACTGAATGTAACGAATATGTACTATTGTAAAATTTATTTAATTGTAGGCGTAAGATTTGCTCTCACACTGGCGGTTCGACCAAACAACGACAGAGAGTAAACAATAAAGGTAATAAGTAATGTTTGCTTTAGTGAAGGAGCAAATTATTGGAATTAACAAGGAAACAAACGAAATGCGTTTTTTCAAACTTTTCACTACAGCTTTGCCATTCTTCGACCGATTTAAAATCCAATTGCACCGCTGTTTTCAGCGTAAAACATCCTTCGAAATTATGTGTCAGAATGTATAGGGTTGCTTTTTAGCGGTAGCCGAGTGGTTAAGGCGTCAGACTCTCGGCTAGTAGACCCCGCGGTTGTAGGTTCGATCCCCACCATCGCCTCTTGAATTTTTCTGACGCCTAAGGGGACCGGTGGCCGCAGTTAAAACAAATTGACACGGCACTCATCAATGGAAGGGGCGGGACAGGATCTCAGCGACTTTGAATCTGATCCCAACCTCCTTCAAAAATGAGTTTTCTTCGATTGGAAGAACACCGGTACAACGGGGGCTCAAGTTCACTTTGTGTTGTGAGCCCTCCCCCAAAAAGGAGCCAGGGAACAGTACAATAAGCTGAACAGCTGCAGTGCTCAGGAGGAACTCCTCCAGTCCCTGGTGGCCATTGTATCCATCCAGCTATTTGCTCGAGCTCCGATTGGCATAATCAAAACGCCTGGGCTGAGGAGTTTATTTTTACTGTATCCCCTCTTTCTTCCATACCGCCTTCGGCCCCACACCGTGCCTACCTTTCTCAGGGCGAGGCGATCCCCAACAAATGGACAACACCGCCATAGAGAAAATCCAATCTCAAAATTGGCGAAATCGTCGCACGGCTATTTTATGGTTCAGGAGAAATTCAGAGGACACCATGTATAAGAAAGAAAGTATCAGAATGTTAATTGGATCTATTTTGAAGTTAATCTTATAAGAGATCCCAGTCAACTTCTCTTTCGTTTCGGCTAATTTGTCGAAACATCTGTGATATAGTTCGGTTTTCCTCCAATTTATTTATAAGAAAGAGAACATGTAGAAAAAATTACAAAATCATCTGTTGAACCGTTGACGTTTAAAAAGTATCAGTTTTTTTCTGATATTTCGAATTTTTTTACTAATTCTTCTTGCCATATTTATGATCACTCTATCTGTAACAAAGGTATATTTTGTTTTTTTGACGTTTGAATTGGATTAGTTTTTCAGTTCTTTTTTTTCGACAGTTTTTATTCTTTTACTTGACATGAACAGGATGTTTGAATTTAATCAAAAATTCCGAATACACCTGGGTACCAAAAAGGAATGGGAAAGCAAGGAAAACAACTCCTTTAAAAATGGCACCATCCTTTGGTTCTAAGATGGATCTAGAATACAAGAAGGTACGGGGGACCCGTTAGCAAATAATCAGAACCCATGGGAAAACACACCAGTTTCCTAGCTGAGATTCACGCAATTGAAATATGTGTCAAATTTAACCTAAATAAAAGATACAAAAACAAGGATATAGCTATCATGTCAGATAGCCAAGCAGCCATCAAAGCAGTAAGTTCAAATATCATTGGTTCAAGAATGGTGCTGAACTGCAAAACCAAACTAAACTCATTAGGTATGCAGAATAAAGCTCTAAGACACGTGGGAGTTGAAGGCAATGAGAAAGCGGACACCACGGGAAAGGGGCTGATAGGAGCCGAACCCTTCTGCGACATGGGAATCCACACTATTAACGAATATCTCAGACAGAAGGACAAAAAGAAAATGAAAGAACTTTGGAATTCACCTATTGGACACAGACAATCCAAGAATCTTCCAACTAATTTCGGCAATAAAGAATCACAGAATGTGTCAAAGGAAGCAGGAACAGACTACGAATCCTAACAGGACACTGTAGATTAAATGGACATCTAAAGAAAATTAGAACAATATTTCCCGGACTCATAGTCGGGCTGACATGAGGATCTTTAATGTCCGTACCTAGGCTATAGAGCCCTTACCGGACATTCCGATTCTCAAAGTGAGAGCTGACGCACCGCCGCCGAAGCGACGGTGTAGAGGTTTCGCACCCCCAAGGGCTGTTACCGCCTCGCTCTCACCTCGTCAGAATGGTTAATGCCGCACGCAAGGCCGACTGACCGAAATACACCGGCCAGCCCACCCGCGTACTCCCTAGATAGATAAGGCGACTCTATCTCTCTGAGTGTAGAGGCTCCTCTAGCGTGATTTAAGTGAGATTGCTAACCACCCTGTCTACGGTCAAAGGTCTCACACCGCGTTCAGCCCACACCTGCCACATGCATTCGAGGGACGCCATAGGCCAAGCCTAGGTGGTCCGATCCTTCGTTTCCCCGATGGTACCACGCCGGTCATACGCATAGCCGTGCAGAGCACACGCGAAAAGGAGACCGCTGATCCACTACCAGCACCAAGCGCTCGTCCACGCAATCGGGGGGGGGGGGTAAGGCATGATCATTACATTAGAAAATGGGAACAATCCAGGATGGCACATGTAGATTCTGCAAAGAAGCAGAACACACACCAACACAGAAACTAACAAACTGCGGAGCAACATTAGCCCGCATGAGGAAGTGTCTTGGGATGTACAATGTGACCATAGAAGAGCTTCAATCAATAAAACCGGGCCTATTAATCAAGTTTCTTGATGTATTAGGACTCACCGATGTGCTTTAGGCAGAGAACGAGGGATACAATAGCTCTTAAAGAGCGCAGTATACGACCTGAACTATCACATCATCATTATAGTCTTTTATTTAATCTTCTTGTCTTGTTTATGATCAGTCAAACTGTAACAAAGGTATATTTTCTTTGGTTGAAGTGGATGGGGTTTTGAGTTTTTTTCGATAGTTTTTTTTTCTTTCAGTTATTCTTCTTGTCTTATTTATGATCTCTCAATTTGTCTTTTTTTACCAGTATTGATTTATCCCTTGTATGTTAATTATTTGTTGTTGTTCTTTGTTTGTTATTTGAAATTTTAAACTGGGCCTAAGTTACCCTGTATGATTTTTCTCTGAAAAAAGGTAAAATATTAGCTATGTATTTTTTCTGGCGTCATCGATTTAAGACTAATGCAGTCAGGCCATATAAACACGACTTCCGGTGTAAGAAAGGAAGTTGCAGAAGGTTAATTTGATTTTTGAATAATTTAATTTTTTAATATTTAATTTAAGAACCGAACCAACTTCTTCTATTTTGTCTTTTTGACGTTTGAAGTGGATCAGTTTTTCAGTTCTTTTCAATGTTTTTTTTTGTATATCACTTATACTTGTTCTCTCGAAACCTTGCGGCCACCGACGCCCCTTATTAAGACTTTGTAAAAAGAGCAAATATTTGCATCTTTACGCAAGGCTGGCAGTTTTAACATAAAATGTGATTAATAAATATCAAACCAAATTACTTTTTTTTTAAATAACTTTTTGCCATACCTTTGTCATTTTTTACCAATTTAAAATCCAATTGTACCACTGTATTCAGAGTAAAGAAAAACCTTAAAAAATCATTTGTCAGGATGTATAGGGTCGTATTTGAAATTTTCAAGTTGATCAGGGCCTGATGTACCCTGTATAATTTTTCTCAAAAAAGAGTAAAAATTTGTTAGTAGACTAAAAAAATATTAAAGATTTTTTTACGTCGTTCGTTCAAGAGAAATTTAGCCGGGCCAACTAAAAGAGGACACCCTGTAAAACAAAGAGAGTTGGATTAGTTTTGCAGTTTTTTTTTTCAATTTTTTTCTTTCACTAATTCTTCTTGTCTTTTATGATCACTCAATCCGGAAGAGAGGAGGTATATTTTTTCTTTTTGACGTTTGAAGGGGACCAGTTTTTCAGTTTTTTTTTTCTTTCACTAATTCTTCTTGTTATTTATGATCACTCGATCTGTAACAAAGGTATATTTTGTCTTTTTGTTGCTAGTATTGATTTATCCGTTGTATATAACCTATTTTTTGTTGTCCGTTGTTATTAGTTGCCATTTTGATTTAGTCCTGAGGTATCCTGTATCATTTTTCTCCAAAATAATCTAAAAATTTTAAAACTAGACCGTAAAATATTAAGTATGTATTTTTTATGGCGTGGTAGTATCGATTTAATTTGTGGTATCGATCTACAACCTTCCCCCAAGTTACTCTCTAATTCAATGTGGTAACTTCTTTTGGTTTTGACTGATTTGGTTGAATGATGACCAAGTTTTGTTGTCCAGTAAAACACTACTTTTTACCTTCAACTATAGTTTTCTTCTAAAACGTCTAAAAATAACTTTCTCCTGGCCTGATAACGAGGTGAAATCGTTATCGCTCCAGTCACTATTTGCTAAAATAGAGGTGTCCAGCCGTGTCGCCCTTTTAAGTTGCACCCAGGGCATGATACACTTGAGCGCACATTAAAGGGTGAGTACCCCGCCTAGTCACTATATATACTCACGACCTGTGACGAGGCTCAAAGGTATCCCGGCTGGAATTATTTCCAGACGGCGTCGTCATTTCATTTTACACTAGGCTGCATGTTTTATCTGACGTCATGACGTACTCTTCTTGCTGTTTTGTTTGACAGAATTGTTTTTTTTTTTTAAGATCTATAATAATCATATATAGTTTTTTTAAATATTGATCTAGGCCAGCGATCCAAATAGTTTTAACTAAAATATGCTACTGGAGGAAAATTCCTTTTATCAGCATTAGCGGTTTTTTATATCATCGATAAACATTTAAGCTTATTTCTTTTTAAGGCTTTCAGCTACCAAGAAATTTTTTACCTGAATTTTCCATGCTATCGACCTCGCTTTTGGTCTTTGCGCGGAAATAAGAAATTCGGAAAAAATAAGGAAAAAGAGAGATCTCGGCGCAACAAGGAAAATGCTGCACAATCGTGTGTTTGGATCGCACTTTCCGGGCTTCGCTTCCTTCAAATCCAAATCAACATTTCCCAGGCCTCGGCGCAAGGCTTGGAATAAGGATCAAGACGCTTTTATTGAACACGTTAAAGAGACAGTCCGTCATTGAGAAACCGCCGATTTTATTATGTATCCCTTCCTGGAATGTGATTTGTAATAGTCATCATTTTTTTAAAAATATTCTACCCTCCTTACATCAACATATTTGCACTTTTCCCCCAATAGATTCAACATTTTGTTTATGCTTAATTGACTACGGCGTGTTGGAGATTAATTGTTCGTCTTACGCTAAACATCAATGCGTCGGCGTATTGCGGAATTGCATCAAACGATTGTTAAGGCGTCGAAGATTAATTGGTACAATTGTTTTTCTATCTTGTCCACGTATTTCCTTAATTGTTCTATGATTTTTGAAATATAAATGTGTGTGTATGTATGCATATTTACATCACATAGTAAAACATCGCAGCAAATAAATTAGTTTGTAAGTTGGAAGTTCCTGGCAGTAGTTGTGTTCATTATTCTCATTCTCTCTTTCTTTATATCTATCTATCTAATTTTTCTATTTTCTGATTTTTTAGTTTACCTATCTCTGTACATGAAGGACATATATTTCATTCAAATCTCACCCTATGCTCTATGTATCGCACTTTCATATCCCTCACTCGCTCTCTCTCCCTCTCGTTCATTTCCGTTCTTATGTTCACTTTTTTATATTTTCTTATATGCATCTTGTATTAACATGTTTTCCTTTTCTCTTTTCATCTCCCGTTTACGTTTCACATCTGTCAGTGTAGGTTACGTAGTTACTTTTCATCTATTACCTCCTTCTCTTCTTCTATCTCACTTCCTTCTGGCTTACTTTTTTTTAAGTTTTGGTTTTCTCTTTAACTCTCTCTCTCTTGCTGACTTTTCTATTGATGTTTCTATATGCCTCTTTGATTTTTTCTCAAACGCCATCTTTTTTTCCTTCACTGTTTTCAAAGTTTCTTTTCTATCACTCTCTTTCTCCCTTTCGCTGACTTTTCTATTGATGTTTCTATATGTCTCTTTGATTTTTTCACAATCGCCATCTACTTTTCCTTCGCTATTTTCAAAGTTTCTTTTTTCTATCACTCTCTTTCTCTCTCTCGCTGACTTTTCTATTGATGTTTCTATGTCTTCTCGGATTTGATTTTTTATTCGTACATTATCTCATGTTATATCTCTTTTCCTGAGTTCTTTTCTTTTCTCTCTCACTCATTTTCTATCGCTCTTTTAAAAGTTTCCTAATTACACGTAAAACATTTTTAACACGCATGGCCCTGAAAGAAGAAATCGTGCGAAAAAATCCTACACCAAGGTTAACCATAGAAATTAAATTGTGGAAGTTGAAATACACAGCAGCGTGCTTCATATCCAAGCAAATATCTTGATGGATGTCGTATCTATTTCGAAGTCAGGAAACAAAACAGTAACTATTTTCGGCTCCACCAGGCTTTCATTAATTTCATTAACCATCATCAGGACCTAAATAGAACCTTTTACCGTTACATTTTTATAAATATTGGTGACAAATTAATTTTAAATTTATTACATGGTGCTTTGTTAAAATTTCGCAGGTGCCTAATATTACATTTATTTGTCACTGGTTTTTTTTTCAATGGTAAAATAAATTTGGTTTACTATGGATTAAGCGTTTACATTTTCAAATGACAGAAACAGTGCCAATCTGACTTGACGTTCACGAGGCCGCCAGCCCTGCTCGTTTTAAAAAATTTCCCACCCTTTTATCGGTTTCCTGAGTTCCAAAGAGATAAAAAAATCCGCCATGAAATCAAGGTTACTGCAGGTCGATAAGAAGAAAACCGTTCTAAACAAATTTCTTCTTTCTTCTTCTTTACCAATAAAATTGTCCTGCATGTAGACAGTTTTTTTTAATATTATTTTATTATTTAATTGTTTTTTACATCTGCGTTCGTGGAGATAATGGGTAAAACAGATAAAATATTAGGTATCATTAGGGTGTGCACAGTTATGGAAGCCGGATGTATAAAGTTACAAAAATATATTTATTATTGTTAAAAATATAATTTATTTATATTGTTGATTATTTATAATATAGTTTTTATTCGAATGTACAATTGATATTTGAATTAATGTTAGTGTCAAAGAAAAGTTCAAAGGAGTAAAGTCATGATTTTAAATAGGATTTTTGTGTTTTCTCTATGAACCTATTCGTTGTTGATGAACCATCAATGATCCCATGCATTGCGGGATTGCATTCGTTACATTCAAGGCGTTGAACGTTCGATTTATAACAAATGAGGTTAGACAAGTCCGTATACATTCGGCACCGTTCTACTTGTCCTTAAAATGAATAATTACGTATACAATAAGGTGGAGCGAAAAAATCGATACCAAATAAAGAACATAAGGAGGAAAAGTAAACAAAATAAATTCATAACAAAGAAAATAAAAAAGTAAGGAACAACAGTTATAAAAACATTTAATTTGTTAGTAGGAAATATTATAAAGGGTCAACTTTGATAATAATACTTGCTATTAGGTTTAGAGTTTTAGATATCTAGACGAGGTTTGTGGACTTGCTGGATGAGTTGGAAGCACTGAAATGCTAAGGATTCAATATGTATTTTGATATGATTTAAACAGGGGTATTTTAATAAGGGATCCTCGCAGGATGGTTGGTTCTCCTCTGCTGACAGGTGTACGTGTGCTATTAGCACAAGCCGGCTTTCCAGTTTTATAGAAAGGAGGGGACCGATAAAGAAGTTTGTTTATGAAACGTATTTGTCACGTGGTGGCCGAGTCTCGATTTTCAAACGGTCGATCCTCCGGTTCACGGGCCGTGGAACGTGTTGCCTCCCGGATCGATCGGCTGTGAACGGGTCTGGAATAATCCTTGGGGTTTCCGACTGGGATCGACCGGTTTGTCTCGTAATCCTCGGTTCTACGGGATTTTTTTTTTGTCATCGGTGAATCCTTGACCCCGAGGTGTAAGACATGTGCGAAGCCGGCGTGAAAATAATGACGTCACTGTTGGGAGGAGGACGGGCCGACAAAGCCGTGAGCGATACGGCCGCTATCGCTCCTCCCTTTCGCTTCCCGGCACGCATTCATACGTCCCAACCAATTTCCTGGAGAGGCACGCCATGCACGACGTTGTGCGAAAATGTAAAAGGGAAAAATTCCCTGGATTTTTATTTATGACATCAATGAACATCAAACCCAAGAGACCAAAAGGAAAATCAAATACCTTAAACCAACAAAAATCTAATTAGCTATCTATCATTATTTATTCATCAAGTATAATGTCGAGGCACTAGACCTCAGACAATGGTCTAACCACCCTATACTTACCTACACCTATACGCATCACAGGCATCAATCGCGTCGCGTCATAAGAATCAATCGGGTCGCGTCAGCGTTAATCGCGTCGCGTCACATGCGTCAAAAGCGTCAATCGCGTCGCGTCGTAAGAATCAATCGCGTCGCGACTTTAAAAACACCTGCCCAACAGTCCGTTCTCGCGTATCCTTGGTAAACAGTGCACCGACGCATGGACGTGGTAACAATTTCCGTGTTAAACTTTCGGACTGTCCCCTAGCCGTAAGACTTATTCCTGGGAACCGCAGTTGCAACCTTTTTTGGAACGGCAGCTAAAACCATGAAACAGTGTTCAACCTTTGACTCTTTTCAGACAGTACAAGGAAAAATAATGTTAGCAGATTTATTGAGAAGGCATTGTAAACTAAATAAACTAACGAACACAGAATGTTTTAAAGTAGAGAATACTGCAGAAGAAAGCACAAGACACAGTGGAAGGACGTATGACATCTACGGTCGTAATGCATACATTTGAACATGCTGTTGGGAGGAGGGGGTCTTTCTAATTGGAGGGACAAATCTCCTTACCCGGTACGATAGATGCCGGTCTATAGCCGATCGACAAAAAAAAAAAAAAAAAAAAAAAAAAAAAAAAAAAAAAAAAAAAAAAGTACGAGGTCGATGTACGGTGTACGAAGGAGATTCGAAGTCCCTGCGGTTGAATTCTAGATGTCCTGTGAGCGAAGATCGGACGAAGTCCCTGCTTCTGTTGGACGCGCAGCGAAATTTTCTGCCAGTGATTCTCACTATTTGGGCTGCTTCGAGAACAGGCGATACCGATTACTCGGGACGATGATTTCCCCGAGTGTCGACTAAGTTCTCCCCTTTTTTCCGAAGACAAACGATCGAAACGATTATGAAAAAGGGCGAAGCCGAAAAAAACAAAACAAAAATGGAGTCGAAGTGTTCAAGGCCTGAGAACCGAATGAACCCACCGCCGAGCGGAGTGTTATTGTTGTTCGAAGGCGGATTATTTCGGTCAACAACTGGTCTCTCTACGCCCAACGATAAATTTAAATTTATTAACAAACCTCATTTTACAATTCTAGGTCCAAAACAAACGGAAATGGGAAAAGGGAAATGAAAGGAAAATCATGAAAGAAACATTTTCCCGAAAGTCAAGCACCCTCAAATATTCGGCAAAATTACTTTCGGCAAAAACACGTACTTTCATGAACCAACAATGATCTTGGGCATTGCGTTATTGCATCTACGACTTTGAAGGCGTTTTATTTACATGCATAAAAAGTTGGCCATTATACAGGATATTACAAACTTTTCCAGTAGATTCTACATTCAAGGTCGAACCAAAAATTATTTATTAATTAACTATGGTCCGAATGTGTTCAGTTTCGGAGTAATTCCACTTTTTCTGATTTTTTTTTTAATATTTCACAACCTTGCTTTAAATAAACAATGGTAACTCCAAAACCCAAAGAGGAAAAACCCCCAAGTTTTGGACATACCCATTGATACCATTGAAAACTACGTTAAAATTCAAATAAGATGCGATCAGTACTGAAATTGAATAGTTCGTGAAATAAGCGTTTTAGTAGCGAGACTTAAAAAAAAAATTTTTTTTTCAAAATTGTTAAAAACTTACTACGGTAATTCTAAACAAAGAGGACCGGCAAACACCATTTGATAAGTTTTAGTGGTGCGATTATTTTTGAAAAATTATTTTTTCCAAAGGTGAAGAAATTAACGAAGGTAAAGAAAAACCATTGTTGAAGGATTGGCAAGGTGGAAAGATTAATAAAAATAATTAAACTACTTAAGGAAATTTTGAATGAATTTATTTTCGACGCGCTGCCGTTGCATTAAACCCGCAAAGCCCTACATAAAATGTATATCGGCTTATTTTTCATTAGAAAAACTAGCCTAAAAAAAATCATTTTTATTCTAGAGAATAATTATAATAAATCACATAATAATCCTTCGATAAAAGTTGCAATCGTATTTGTAAATAAGTAGACACTTGCACCATATCGGTTTTAACTCAATTTATTTTTTTTTTAAATAATTTAATTCAAAATTAAGTTAAGTTTTTTCTTTAACCACGGTTTTTTCCCTTCGTCAATTTCTTCTTCTTTGAAAAATCTAATTAACTAAGCAATTACGTCTCTAAAAAGGATATTAAATGGTGTACGTTATTTTAAATTTGATGGTCTCTAGGTTTAGAACCACTATAGTAAGTTTTTCAATTTTGAAAAAAAAATTCAGTTTAATATTGATCACATTTTAATAGATTTTTAATGTAGTATTCAATGGTATTAACGTTGTCAATAGTTTTGGAGTTATCGTTGTTTTTTCGAAACAAGGTCGTCAAATCTTAAAAAATCAGAAAAAAGGGGGAATAACTCCGAAACTGTTGAGATTCGGACCATAGTTAATTAGGACCTTTTGGCTCTATTTCGGTTGTAGAATCGACTGGCAAAGTTTGTAAAACGAGTAACCGAACAACGGCCAATTGTTTGTAATTTTTCTTACGCGTTAACAATATAACGCCTTCAACGTCTTAGATGCAATTCCGCAATGCAGGAGAGAATTGTTGGTTTACGAAAGTAGGTTCAAAACAAAAATAAAATTATTAACGGATGAAAAACTTGCATGACTTTTCCTGAATTATATTTTTTTAGAAGATAATGTTTATTACTTTCTTATCAATGAGGTTTTTTTTTAATTTTTATCATTACAACCAATTTTTTAAATAAATAATAAGAGAAAATGGCCATATTATGGATTCTCTCGAATGTTTTTTTTTCTAGCTGTTTTGTCGGATTCCGTCGTCCTGCAGGCTACAAGAAGTAAGCTACACTTTCTTAAATACTTGCCACCGGGTGAAACAAATAAATTAAAAAAAATATATTTTTTTAATTAGTTTAATTTTTCACTTAGAAAACAAGACCCTGGGCGGGTGGGAAAAACGGAGCCACCCCGGTTCCAAGGGGATGGACCGGCGCTGGAAACGGTGCAGCTGCGTACGGGAACGGCCCCGGAGCCAAGTAAGCCGCCAACGGTGCTGCTGGGACCAAAGGTGCCACCACGCCGTTGTGGTTCCTCGTCACCACCTGGCTGCTATGCGCTGTTACGAACGGCGCAGCTGGGGCCGCATGCAGCAGAGGCGCCGGTGCGACAAGCCCAGGTGCTGCTGATGCAACGGCAGCCAAAACGGCAACTATAACCTAAAAAAGTACAATTTTTTAAAATTTTATATTATTTATATTAATTAATAAATTGTAAAAAATATCTAAACATCCTAAGTATGTTCTTCTTTATCCATAGGATAAATTTTTTTCTTCCACGGTTTTGTTTTAATTGCACATAATTAACGATACACTTAAAACATAATAATGTCCAGAATTATTTGGTTGTAAATTTAGCCTGGATTTTAGGTTTGAGTTGCTGGGATGTTGTTGATGATGTTACATCATCCAGACGTTTTGATGATTTTTTGTTAGTAAAGGACGTTGAACTTACCATTTGTGTATACATGTCCGAGTGTGATGTGTGTTTGCCTTCTGCGCTGGTTTTTATAGAGCTTAAAGAGGCAGCCGGTGGCAGGCCAGCGATCGTGATGGCAATACAAACACAATGGAGTGAACAATAATACGGTCATAGCATAAATTATACGGCTTTCTTCGAAATCCGTTATACAATCTTCCGGGCTGTGGAAATTTTTCATCTGGTGAGCCCTTAATGCGGTTCGCACTCGCCAGGACTTTGACCCTGTGGAAATATCCCAAATTCAATTTCGGATGGGCTGCGAGGGTGGATAAGGGTTGAGCGGTGTATCTTTACATATGCCTCGGCCCTAACCGGTTTAATTGTCTGAATTCTCATACCTTTCGAATAAATACTTCAACCTTGAATTATTCATTTTATGTAATTAAATAAAAATGTAAAACGCTTGAAAGCTGATTAAACAATGATTTGTTATGAAATTTGTCAACCTCAACTGTAATTCTTGCAATTAGTTTGCACATTTAGTTTTTTTTACTAATTTTAAATTCAGCAGTCTTGAAAACAGTTAAGGTTTATTTTTTTTAACCAAAAATAAAACGGAAAGTTTTAAAAAGTGCCCTTTTAAAGAAATTTTGATGCTCTTTTCAATGCTGGTTTTTGGATTCGTTTTTTTTTTGAAAAATGATAAATTCTAAAAAAAACACATAAAATGTTGAATATCTGCGAAATCGTTGGGTATAATCCATGAATCTTACAAATTACACTACGCTACAAAAAAAAAGTTTCTCCACAAAAAAAAAGTGGCCATATTTGGAGCCTCATAATTGTTCAGTCTTTCAGGTCACTCACCTGCGCCAGGAATAGTTTTTTTTTTTTTTTTTCAAAAAATTTGCAAGGTAGCAAATTTAGTTTTTTACACATTACACAACCCCCTCCCCCCCCAAAAAACTGCGGAATCATTGAGAATAATCCACGGATCATATGAGCTAAACTACCCCACAAAAAAAGAAAGGTTTTTACACAAAAATGGTCCAAATTTGGAGCCTCGTATTTTCTGGCTTTTAGGTACTCACCTGCGATAGGATTCGATTTTAAAAAAAATTTTGCATGGTAGAAAATTTAGTTTTATACACATTTTAAATTCATCAGTCTTGAAAACGCAGAAAGAAATTTTGACGCTCTTTTTTAATGCTGTTTTTGGATTCGCTTTTTGAAAAACGATAAATTCTAGATGTACGAGTTCATATTCGACGAAAATTATAGATTAAAAACCATAAAATGTTGAAATGTTGAATATTTGCAAAAAGGTTGAG
>CM077110.1:16998622-17016169 GCA_039619505.1 Cimex hemipterus | reverse complement strand
TTCTGCTTGTCTTTAAATTTCTTTTTTTGTTGTAGATTTCTCCCTATCGATCTTTTCTCTCTTCTATTTGTTCTCTCTCTTTCTTTCTTCTTTTTTCCTCTTTCTTCTTTTTATTTCTCTCTCTTTCCCTCTTGTTTTCTTCTCTTCCTCTTTCCATTTTCTCTTCACTTTTCTTTTCTACCTTTATTTCTGCTTGTCTTTTAAATTCCTTTTTCGTTGTATATTTCTGGCTATTTATCTTTTCTCTCGCCCATTTACACACACACACACACACTCTCTCTCTCTCTCTCTCTCTGAAACACACACACGCACAAATTTAAGTGTGTGTATACGTGCGTATCTGACGTACTGCAATCTTAGGATTTATAATCCCATGTTAGTAAATCTTCTAGCCTTTCTCTCTCCCTCTCTCTCTCTCTCTCTCTCTCTCTGTTTAATTATTCCCTCGCTCTTTTCATAATATGTAATTTGCGCTAGGCCAGATAGGACAACGATTGGGTAGGCAAGGTGAAAATATTTTTTTCAATTTCGATAGCCGTTCCCCGAAACGGGGCACGTAATCGAGTAAATCGGCTGTTAATCACCCGACCATCCTCGTCTTCCAATCTGCCGCCCTGGTCGTCGGATCCACGAAAGTGGGTTAAGGCCTCGGAGATTGTTATAAGCGGGTCCGAATGGAAAACAGTTACGCAACGGGTGCGTTCACCTCACAGATACGAATCACAATAAGTGGCCGGTCTTTCCTCGATCGTTTGAAATTTCAGAATTTCCATCAGACAATGAAACGCCCCAAAAATAGACACGAGATGCCTCAGGGCTTAGAACAATAGATACAAACCGATACAAAGCGGGCCGAACAATGAATAGGATAAAGCCCCCTTTGATTAGAGTCTCAATGAAATATGTGACATGATTTTGATTCCAAATAGAATCGAATTCCAACCTTGATGTCGGCTTATTCGAGAGCTGGCTCCTACTACCTACCTTCACGCCACAAAACTAAAACTTGAGAAAAAAATACAAGAAGTTTCCTGCACAAAAATAAGGTATAGTTGTAGAATGAGAGAGATCTATCAGTCAATGCTGACCCAATATTTTAGCTACAACAGAAATTTTTTATATATAAGCTCAATCCGTCTAATGTAAACTGAGATGGTATAAAAGGCTATGGCTACTAATAAAAATGGCGAAGGTGAAGACCTAGTGAACATCAACCGATGGATACAATACCAACAGTTTGTGGAAAAAGCAGACTCCAAGGATGTGATTAAAAACCCTAAGCCTACTTGAGGAAAAGGATATTGTCTTTGGACATGCATTTTACCTCAGCAACCATAATAGCTAAAACAGCTCAATCCAGGAAACATCATAAACCATAGTCAAAGGTATCGGGGCTAATAAAAATCATGATCCTAGATCGGCCTCTGGCCATGTCAAGTAGAATAGAATATTGGAGGCATAAAGCTTTTCTGTTCTCAGGATACAAACTTTCTACCGTGCAAAGGAAAGCTCAATTCTGCTAATATAAACTGACACAGTATAAACTTTATGATTGCTCAAATTGCTGAAGGTTTATGGTACGACGGCACTACAAGCAGACACAAGACGCAAGCAGTTGTTGAATTAATCGTAAAATGGTGTGAGCCTTGGGAAGCTAATGGTAGCCCCCGAGTGCCAAACCCTTGCTCAGGGTGAAAATGGGTACCCGCATACGTACGTCGAGGATAAACGAGTAAGTCAAGCGATCAAGTCATGTACTTGGAAGTAATATTAGGTGATAGGCACAATAGATTTATTCAAGTCAAGGTGCAGTAAACCTCGGGCCACTCTTTTTAGTCCTATCCCCTAAGTTAACTAACCCCGGAACACCACGCGATTAAAATAAGGGAAAAGACAAGAAGTGGGTGACAGGATAATGGACCCCCAGCGCTCTCTAAATGCTACAAAAGTGTCTTTCTCCCAGTAACAAATTATGGTTTCGGCCGGTTGGGCCAAACGACCTCCATGCAAGAGCAAAACCAACGAACCAAAGGGCACAGAACAATAGAAAGGGAGGTCATCTACCAAAAAAGAAAAAATGAGACAATTTATATAGGAGCAAGCCAAAAAGAAATAGACTGCTTTCAAAGCGCAACTGGAAAGGAGGCCAAAGTAATTGGTAAAGATGACAAGAGCATCATGGGAAAAAAGATGGACAAACAGCAATAAGGATCGGCTGACATTCAAATTTTTCCCCAGTGTTGAAAAGAGACAAAAACCAAAATGGCTACACCCCGACTGCTGAACTATGCTCCGTTTGCAGCACTGAAGAAGACGCCGAATATAAACTCTTTACCTGCACCAAATTCAACGCAGAAAGAAAACGTTCGCGACCATCACCTCAGCAGAATGCCCGCTTGATCCCCATAAACTAGTCCGTGATACCAAATCATTTGCAGCACTGAAATTACTCTTAAATGAAGCCCCTATTTATTCAGCTTACTAAGTCTTAATTATTGTTGTTAGTGTTAGTTTTATTGCCGTTATTTGTTTATGCTTTGTGTTGTGACCGTTAGTTAATGATTATGGAGGTCGTGAGATGCGGCCTGGTGTGTCGTAAGGTTTTCTTTATCGCGCCAACGTTTTGAACTCTATTGAGATCATCTTCAGTGCTCAAAGTGTTTGTTTTCCGTGTAGATCATCTAGATCAATTCGATTTACTTAAAGCGTTTGTCCGCCGATGTGAGGTCTCCCAGGTGGTGGGAAGGTGGAAAAAATGCGCGACCAAACGCAGAGGGGACATGGAGTCAAGTTCTTCAGCCTTCTCAGGTAAAAATAATAATAATAAAAAATAGTAATTTAGCAAACAAGTTGAAACACTTACAAAGATGTAGAAACTAACGAAAGTCCTGGTTCGAACCAGTTCATATTTTTAAGAGCTCAATGATCCTACCAGCTGGATTGGGTGCGGTAAGCTTTCTAACCCCTCAGAAAAAATAAAAGCACTTAAAGGAAAGCTTCACCCTGCAAAATAATTCGCCGCTTGCAACAATACGATTACTGGTTAATAGGATGAAGGAATAATAAGACCATCTGTGGATGAGGTTGATGGATTGTATGACCTCTTCAGTTTAGGACATTCGGACTTAATTTAAGATCTTACGAACAAATTTAATCATGTGCAACAGAAAGGCTTATACAGAAAACTTGACGAGCAGGGTGTACTTACAAACAAAAATGCTGAAAATACCATCTGAGGAACAAAATAGTTCAATTTAATGGTCGCAGGGCAAAATCTTCCTTAGCCAGAAATTAACCTAAATACAGGGAAAAATTTAATGTTATATATATAAAAAACGTACGACTATTTGTAGATGATAATCTAATGGATAGTCACACCACAGGAACAAAATTGAATTCTAATCACGGAAAAAGGTAAGTTCAATCTAGTGGAACATGGTGAGTCACAATAAAAGCCAGAAGAAAAAAAAAAGTAAATTGGAGAGACATATTAGTCATAGTTAACAGACTTCTACTGCTCAACAATCTCAAGAACAAGTCTAATGATGTTAAGAAAAACACGCAACTATTGAGATTATAGTTTCTAATAAAAAAAGTAAAGGTAGAGTGGAGTAGCAAATTAACTTGATGGATGGAATGGACTTCAGCCACTCCGACAATTTAATCACGGGAAATAAAGCTCAATCTAGCTAGTGTTAACTGAACTACTATAAAAGCTACAATTGATAAAATATATACAGGGTGTATCACAAACACCAAGTTAGTTTTGGCTTGAAATCGCTTGGATGTAACAGATTTAACATAACCTTCTCATTTAATCCGTTATATTTAGTCTATGGACCAAATTAGTTCTTTCAATTAATTAATATTTTGTTTGTAAGGTTTCGGTCGAAATGAAAAAGTCAGTGTCACGAGCGGGATTCGAACCCACGTCCCTTCCCCTCAGCACGCCTTCTATCCACTCAGACACCAACCCATCTCAACCTGAAATCTTTCGAATTTCTCCTCCTTTTTGCCAGTTTTCACCAAGAGCTTATACAAAAAGACTAATAAAGTCACGATAGCTCAAGTAGTAGAGCTAATGCGTACTGAGCCGAAGGTCGTAGGTTCGAATCCCGCCTGTGACACTGACTTTTTTATCTCAACTAAAAACCTTAATTAATTGAAATACATCAATTGGTAAAGCAGACCACGAAAACTAGCGAATTTGTATGTAAGGTTTTAGTCGGAATGAATAAGGTAGTGTTACGAGCGGGATTCGAACCCACGCCCTTCGGCTCAATACGCCGCTGCTCTAACCAACTGGGCTACCGTCACGTCAGTTTAGTTTTAGATTTTAATGCTATCAAAGGATATTTATTTAAAAATCGTGAGAAGCGGTCTGGTGTGATGTAGGTATCAGAAAAAGATTTGAAAATGAAAAAAGTCAATGTCACGAGCGGTATTCGAACCCAGGACCTTCCGCTCAACACGCCTATCCACTCGGACACCATCCCATCTCAACCTAAAATCTTTCGAATTTTCCCTTCTTTTTGCCAGTTTTCACCAAGACGTTGGAAAAAAAATAGTAAAGAAGTCACGATAGCTCCAGTGTTAGAGCAGATGCTTATTGAGCCGAAGGTCGTAGGTTCGAATCTCGTCCGTGACACTGACTTTTTTATCTCAACCATAATTTTTATTGTAAAATTTGATTTTAGAGGTTATTTTATGCCAATTTTACTGGCAGGAAAATTTCGAAAGGATCGACCATTCATTCTACAAACTCCAAGCTAATTTTTGTTATAAAAAGCCCCTCACGCTTCTTCCATCAGGCATAACTTAGAAATGGTCGGTCCTATCAAAATTTTCCTTTCACTAAGAGTGGCATAAAATAAGCTCAATTTTATTTTCATAAGAGAATTTTCATTAAAAATAACAAAGTCAGCGTCACTTCCGAGCTAATTGAGAAAGTTCAGTTAAATCTTTTACGACCAATCGATTCCTAGGCAAAATTAACTTACAGTTTGTACAAGATCATTTTTTTCCTAAAGTTTCTCATCTTCGAAATAAAGGGTTGGGCTATATAGTTAAAAAACGTAAACCGCCCTCTAGCCCTTCCTTCAAGGCATAACTCAGAAATGGGCGATCCTATCAAAATTTTCATTTCAGTAAAACCGACGTAAAATAAGCTAGAAAATAGAACTGTACAATAAAAACAGAGGTTTTATTAAAAATAACAAAGTTAGTGTCATTTCCAAGCTAGGTGAGAAGGTTCTGTTAAATCTGTTACCACCAATCGATTTCTAGCCGAAATTAACTTAGAGTTGGGATAAGAACATTTTTGGCTAAACTTAATTATTTTTACAAATAAAGGGGGTGGGCCATCTAATTTCAAAAATCTACCCCTCACATTCTACCGGCGGAACTAACTCAGAAATAATCTTGCCTATCAAAATTTTACTTTATGTAAAACTCACGCAAAATAAGCTCGAAAATAGAATTGTACAATAAAAACACAGAATTTAAAAAAATTAAAAATAACAAAGATAGTATAATTCCCTAGCTAGATGAGAAAATTCTGTTAATTCTGTTACCACCAATCGATTCCTAGCGAAACGTTTTGCTTAAGATAATTTTTTAAAGTTCCACATTTTCGAAATAAAGGGGTGGGCCGTGTAGGTGCAAAAAGCATACCACCCTCACGCTCTTCCGTCGGGACTCAGATATGGTCAAGGCTGTCAAAATTTTCATTTCGGTAAAAGTGGCATAAAATGAACTTTCAAATCGAATTGTACCATAAAAATATGTCATTCGTATTTAAAATAACAAAGTTAGTGTCATTTCCCAGCTAGATGAGAAAGTTCTGTTAAATCTGTTGCCACCAATCGATTCCTTGCCAAAATTTACTTGTATAAGTTCTTAATCCACTGTTTTCGTGGTCCGTTCGACCAATTAATATATCACAATTAATTACGGTTTTTAGTTGAGATGAAAAAAGTTAATGGCACGAGACAGATTCGAACCCACGACCTTCGGCTAGATACGCCGCTGCTCTACCACCTGAGCTATCGTGACCTCGACCCACTCGGTCATCAACTCCTCATCTCAACGTCACCTTACGAGTTTTGCCTCTTTTTTGCCATATTTCAAATGTCGTGTAATCTGTTTGGATTTCGACGACAATTGAAATGGCGACGGAGAGCTTTAGTGAAGTGTACTTCATTTTAAATCATTAATTCACTCGACCAATTAATAGAAGTAGAGCAGCGGCGTATCTAGCCGAAGGTCGTGGGTTCGAATCCCTCTCGTGCCATTAACTTTTTTTCATCTCAACTAGAAACCGTAATTAGTTTGTATGAGAATATTTTTTGCTACATGTAATTCTTCTCCAATAAGGGAGGGGGGAATCTAGTTACAAAAATCATACTCCTCACACTTTTGTCGAGAGTAACTCAGAAATGGTCGAGCCTATCAAAATTTTCCATTCATTCACTATTTTCGTGGTCCGCTCGACCAATTAATATATCACAATTAATTACGGTTTTTAGTTGAGATGAAAAAAAGCTAATGGCACGAGAGGGATTCGAACCCACGACCTTCGGCTAAATACGCCGCTGCTCTACTTCTATTAATTGGTCGAGTGAATTAATGATTTAAAATGAAGTACACTTCACTAAAGCTCTCCGTCGCCATTTCAATTGTCGTCGAAATCCAAACAGATTACACGACATTTGAAATATGACAAAAAGGAGAGAAAACTCGTAAGGTGAGGTTGAGATGTCCGAGTGGATCGAGGTCACGATAGCTCAGGTTCGAATCCCCCTCTTGCCATTAGCTTTTTTTTATCTCAACTAAAAACCATAATTAATTGTGATATTTTCCATTCGGTAAAACTGGCATAAAATAAGCTCTAGAATCGAACTGTACTATAAATATATGTCATTCGTATTTAAAATAACAAATTAGTGTCATTTCTCAGCTAGATGAGAAAGTTCCGTACAATCTGTTATGGCCAATCGATTCCTAGCCAAATTTAACTTGGAGTTTGTATAAGAATATTTTTTGCTAAATGTAATACTTTTCCAAATAAGGGGGGGAGGGGAATCTAGTTAAAAATCATACTCCTCACACTTCTACCGCCGAGCATAACTCATAAATAGTCGAGCCTATCAAAATTTTCCTCTCAATAAAAGTGGCACAAAAAAAAGCTCTAGAATCAAACTGTACTATAAAAATATAAAAATACTATCAAACTGTTATGTAAAATAACAAAATTAGTGTTATTTCCCAGGTAGATGGGAAGATTATGTTAAATCTGTTACGACCAAGTGATTCCTACCCAAAATTGACCCCGGGTTTGAGACATTATTTTTTTTTTACTAAAGTTGATCGTTTCAGAATTAAATGGGTGGGCTATAGATGTTGACCATGTATGTATATAAAAAAAAAAATAGATAACCTCCACCTAGTTAAGTTCATATCTGATGGAACACAGTAGTCTTTACTTGGTGGACGTTGTGATTAAGCAGTTTAGACAAAATTGAAGGCTAATCACGGACATACCTGATCGGCATTTTATTCAGCGACTTCAGGAATTTAATAATTAAAGCATAAAAAAAAGCATAAACGAGTAAAAATGGCGCTAAAACCAGGTTACTAATAAAAGGACGCTCTTGAGATGGAGAGGAGTTATGGTAAAGTTCTTTAGATGGAACAGCCACAAAACTAAAATCTGATCTAGGGCAAAGTTCAATCAAGTAATAAAAAGGCTAATAATTGTCCTACCTGATATTCGATATTAGAACTGGTTGGTATTTTTTTTCTCTTGTCCGGTTAACCAAGTATTGCCAGTATTTTGGAAGATTCTTCTTTGGTGATCGTATTAAATACTAGTTATTGTGTAATTGCCTGTAAGTGTTTAACCTTGCAGAAAGCTTTGCGCTCCTTTCCACCGCAAAAAGCTCTCAACGAAGGCCTATCGCGGAGGGCGTCCTTTCATAGAAATTTCAGCTCGAAGGACGTAAACGCGATTGAAAAGTTCTGACTGATCCATTACAGGAAGGTGACAGCCCCTCCCAAGTTTGACTTGTTTTCGAAATGGAAGGCGCACTCGCTCATTTAAACCCTTGTTCGCATTAAGCCCCAGAGGGATCGTAAGTGGCAATTAACTGACAACTTTACTACTTGTTTTCCCGGTTTCTGGGTAAAGGGCTCAAGGTGTTTGGGAATTTTCAAGGGCTGTTACACCTCGCCCGTTGTCGTCTGCGAAAAAAAATACACAAAACAAAGGGGTAAATACATTTCCAGCGAAATTTACAATTTATTTAAAATTATTTATAGAAAATATCCCACTTCTAGATGTTACGAACTTGAAACGTCCTAGAATCAGCAGGAGACATTTTAAAATAATTTTATACAAATTGAATATTTAACCAATTATGTAATGAATTGGATTTTGACAGTATAACAAATAAAACAAATATTAAAAGTACACCAAGTATCTCACACATTTTGTACTTTCCCTTTCAATTGAATTTTTTCTTATGACACTGAATCACATGGAATAACAGGTTATAAGAGAATAAGGCGTCAAATTATAATAATTAAACCACACTGGTAATTATGGGCAGCAGTACTTGGAATTATTCATTTTTCAAACAGAAGGAAGTATGCAAACATGCCATAATAATAATAAGTTTCATATTTCTTTTTACAAAACGATACTGCTTTGCAGACTGATGAAGCACATCGACTTTTTTTCGGCGTTGAAATAAAGGAAGTCGACGTTGTCAAATATTTGGACGTTACTTTCGATAAAGCGTTTCAGTGAAAAATTCAAATTCAGGAAGGAAAAATACTGAGTTTGATGAGTTTCCACGCTAACTATAACTGGGGAGGTGATTGAGACCTTCTTTTAAGAATATTCAGTATGTACTTAGGAACTTTAGAAAGGGAGCAGCAGGTTTTTCTTCAGCGTGATCAAATTTAAAACCACCAAGGTATCAGGATCGCAACAGGGTCGTTTAGGCCAGCCCATTATAAAAGTATATGAAGAATATTCATGATTTCTTAGTCTGTTAGGTCTTGTTAGATTGAGAAAAATATAACGTACAAAGGTAAGAATCGATTTAACAGGCCAGAGCCATGTTTTGAGGTTAGGTCGAAAATTTAGTCACATCGTTATCCGTTAGGGCATAGGTAACCAACATGGCAGCCATGAATTTAACAGCTGTTTTTTCTTTAGACGTACTTTTTTAAATTAAATTCACTAGTTTTAGTGGTCCGCTTGACTAATTAATTTAAATCAATTAGTTAAGTTTTTTTTAGTTGAGATGAAAAAGTGAGTGTCACGAGCGGGATTCGAACCCACGGGCTTCGGCTTGATAACCACTTTTTGAACTTTCCCTCCTTTTTTGCTATTTGTTTCAATGTTCAAAATTGAAAAGGTGCGGTGTAGATGGTTTTACGCTCCTGAGCCAATGCAGCTGAGCTGTACAGCCTATTGTACTTCATCCCTGGCTCCATATATTTTTTCCTTTTTTTTTTTTGGAGGGGCTCGCAACACAAATTTTGAAGTTGAGCCCCCGGTGTGCCGGTGTTCTTCCGTCGAAAAACTCATTTTTGAAGTGGGTTGGGACCGAATTCAGGGCAACTGAGTTCCGATCCCTCCCCTTCCGTTGATGGGTGCCGTGTCAATTTCTATCAATTGCGGCCACCGGCCCCTTATAAAATTTATATTTTTTAAATTACCTAAATTTGCTCAATACTTTTTTCTCCTATGGTCTACTGATAAGGGCTCGGACTCGTTTGTACTATTTTTCGCCCTGGTCTAAGCAAAATATTTTTATTTAAAATGCAAACGTAATATATGAGGTGATCTTTCGTATAATTTTGTTAAGACTGTAAAATTAAATAAAAATCTTTTTGAAATTTTATTTTGTACGTTTTTTGGATAATTTTACTCCCATAGAGAAATTAATTTGATGCTTATACTACAACTTACATTTTTCCGTATTATTTTGGAGCTTGGAGTTGGTTTTAATACCTTCGATGATCTTGTGATAAAGGCCCGGTTTTTCCTCTCGGATCGCTTCTCCCGTTTAGGCCACACCTTCGCATGTAGGACATCTGTTGCAAAATTGTTCAGTTGCCCAATCCCCATCCTTTTTTAAAAGGTTAATTAAATTTCGTTCGCCGTTTACCAACGCTCGGAAACGACCCGCGGAGAAAAACGCCCGACTCCGCGGACAGGCGTTAAATTAAAGTTTAATTTCAATTACCCATTCAAGAAAGAAAATACGCAGGTTCATAATGGTGATCTTTGATTTCGAGACTTGAGAAATGTCTGAAATGTCATTTTATGAAATCTAAATAATTTGTTTTCAATGTAAGACGAGATACGGATCAAAAGACGCTTTATATGTGGATTGATCAATCTGGCCCGTTTGGTTTCGCTTTTTACAACACCTTCTAGACGTTGTGACGAACGTTTCCTGAACGGAATCTATAAAATCGACGAATACCCAGTTACACAATTATTCCTGACCAGGCTTGCCCAATCTGTTACAACAATTGAATGACAATGTAACCGCAAGAAGTGTATATATCGGCCGGGCGGCCGAAATCCGTCAGTCCCACGCTGACAACCACCCACATCATGGCTTTATTGATTGTCTGTGGTTGAATTTAAAAAATAAAAGTTATACGATGTTTTAATGTTTTGAAATTGCAGGTCGTTCTGAGCTTTGCACTTTTGGCGAGCAGCAGCGCGGGAGTGTTGCCGGTCGTGACGTACGGCACTTCGTATTCTGCTCACAGCGTTGATCACAGTCTCGCGGCGCCCGTGGTTCCAGCGGTTCATGCAGTTCCGGCTCTTCCAGCCGTTCCAGCAGTCCCTGCTGCCCTTCATGCTCCTTTCGCTCCTTTCACCGGCCCTGTCCTCTTCTAATCTTCTATTTTTTTAAATTGAAAAATAAATCAAATATATCTGTTTAATATCAACCCTTTTTCATATGTCCTGGAGAATCTTTTCCTTTAAGATTAAAGTTTAAACTCTATAGCCACATTGTTAACAAATTCATTAGTTTCGTGGTCCGCTTGAACAAGTAATATCTTACAATTTCTAAAGTTACAAGTTAGTCGGGGCAAAAAAAAGTTTACGGCACGAGCGGGAATCGAACCCACGATCTTCGGCTTCAAACGCCGCTCTACTACTTGAGCAATCGCGACCTCGATCCACTCAGACACCACTCGAACCGAAGATCTTGGGTTCGAATCCAGCTCGTGCCAATAATTTTTTTTTTTAAACTAAAACCCTCAATTAATTGTAAGGTTGTTAACAAAATTCAAAAACGGTATTTTGATGAACCTGACAGGGATTGGAGCCAATATGTGCAATGTTGACCGTTGATACATTTCGTATTTTGATGTTTGATGATGATGATTCAATTATATAACAATATCCATGTAAAAAAAAACTTAACAGTTACAATTTTTTAATTACAGGGCCAGAAAACGGCAAATATGAAATATGAAAAAATCAGAGAAAACGAAGGATGTAAAACAATATTTTTGAAAAAAAAAAAAAAAAACCCTACAGACTAACTGTCTTCAGGTTTTATTCGAATTTTTACTGTATATTAGAATATAAATTTTCGAGAATTTTTGTCGTGATTTATTTTATTTTTAAGGAAATTTTAAACTAAAATTGTTGACCGAGGTTAAGCAAAGCATCTGACTTTTAGTCCTTGGAGACTATCATCGAAAGATATCAATTTTTTAGGAATAAATTAAGATCAAAATCTTCAATAATTCTTTAAAAAATAATAAAAATCAGTAAACTATGTAATGAAGCATGAAAGATACAAATAATATACGTTAATGTTAATTCAGAAATTTTACAAAAACCGACTTCAACCAAATTTACACCAGATTGAGGATTTAAAACAGATTAAGGGCAAATATATAAAAATTAAACGAAAGATGTTCATAAGTTGATGAGAGATTTACAGGAAATATGCTTTGGAGGGACACAGTATGCAAAACACTTTTACTCTCTTGCCCAAACTTTCCCTAAACTGAGTTCATCCCGATTTTGGCTCCAGATTAAGGTTTAATTTGTAAACCAATTGGTCAAATTTAAACAAAATATTTTGATTTTTGTTTTGCCAGTTATCAATGAAATGATGTATGGAAATATGTGTTATGGATGAACAATTTTATTTTCAGTTCACAAATTTTACCCCCCCCCCAAAAAAAAAAAAAAAACTATGGTGATTAGTGACCGTTGGTCGATGACTATTCAGAAATCGTGAGATGCTAACTGTTAAATAATAAAGAATCCCTTTAACGAATTGCAAATAATTAAAAAATAAATAAATAACACCTAGGGTCTTTCCGGTTAAAAAATTTTACAAAAAAATTCAATTTTTTTTTAAATGGCCTCATGTACTTCGCATATTTAGCCAGATAATATATTGTATGCGTTCGTTTTTAGGGGGGAAAGGGTATCGTGAAAAAAAAGGCCAGAGGCGACGGCGGGATTCGAACCCGCGACCGTAAGGTCAACTGGCTGGGAGTCTCTCACGCTAAACGTCCGGCCTCCGGAGGCGAATTATAAACCGGCCAAATCCAACGCAATTTTGGCAATCGACTCTTCGTTTTTAAAGAATTTAATCAAATTTTAACAATTGCTTAAAATTGAATACGTTGATGACATTGAGGAAAATAAACTTTGGATTGTTTCACATAAAGCGATTCATTCTCTTTAGTCTCGTTCTAGACACTAAAGATATTTTAGACAGACTAAATGATGATTGATGATAGAAAATTGACAAAAGATTAAGTAAATGTAATTTGAAGGGGAATAAAAGAAATAAATGATTTTTTTTTTCTTGGGGAATTTTTACGAACTAATATTTTTTTAAAACTTTATTTGTTTTATGATCTTTGGTTTTATTTTCTCGAGTTAAGATTTTTTTTTATTAATTAAGAAGAAGTGAACAATTTTCTCAATTTAAGTCTTAGTTTGGCCAAGTGTCAATGCCAATGATCGGTTTGATGATTCATCAAAGTGTTTTTCGTGGAGGACAAACCCATGCCTGTTTAACTCATTGGTAATTTTTTTTTTTAAATTACAATTTTTCTATAATAGATCAAGGCTTCAATGTATAATTGTGCCAAGTTTTAAACCAATTACGGCGGTTATAGAGTCGTAAATATATTCCAGGTGTACAAATTTTCGAGGGAGGACCTTCAAACCTTCAAAAACCGCCACGTCTGTAAAATTGTGTAAAATTTAGAAATTGGATTCAATTTTTTTTTTGTTAAAAAAAAACAAAAAACTCCGAGTTAAAGGGTTAAAAACGGATCCTTTGGACTAAGGCGTCTCAGGGACAATTGGGCCAATTTCGGCCCCGATTTAAAGAGATTTTCCGTTTAAATTGTTCATCTCTTTTTAAAATTGAACATTTTTAATTTCACCCAACCCTTAAAACGGTTCGGTTGAGCACATATGAAACACGGCCTTTTGCAAAATCCGTCATCCGTCGCAGAACCGGGTGGCCATGACTTTTCAGCAGGTTTCTTGTGTTCTAGTTAAAAGCGAGTCTTTTTTTCTGTGTTTTATATACAATTTATATATATATATACATACATACATATGCATATGTATATATCGAGACGCCATTGTCTTCCGACATGATACTTTACGATCTCAGGCCCAGGTCGTGGGTGTTGTGAAAAACGTCTGCGTTGCACAAGGCAGTTTGTAAATTTCCATCGACAAAAAAAACAAAACAAACGTGGTGAGGTTAAAACAGTTTCAACATACAGAAATTTCGAATAACGAAAAATAAAAATAAAAATCTGAGGTAGAATAGATTTTTAATCGTTCTTCCCTTCTTCGCCCCTGTCGTAGAAAGTGCCCTAATGAACATTGTTTTATTTACAAGCATAAATTTATTTTTTTCATATTGTTATCAAAATATCATCGATACGTTTTGCTTGAGACATTGAGGAAAATTCGGTTTCGATAACATATTTACACGACGGACGGCAAAGTTGGAAATCTAGTCAAACTTTCATCAACATCGACATCGCGGATTGCCCCCCGTGCGATGATAATTTCAAATTAATACACTCCTCTGGAATAAGCAATAAAAATATTTTACAAAAAAGTCATATACAATTTTATTAAAATTTAAGAGAATAAATCGTCCCTTTCGTTACTGTATTTACGAAATATTTAACAAAAAAAAAACCGAAATATTTCAACCGTTATGATAAATTGTTCAGGGAAAACATGATTGCTCGTTTATTATTTTTATTACCCCACGAGGAAATTTATTATTTTTGAGTAGGCGGAGATAAAAACCGAGAATGGGTTTCAAGGAGTATACAATTCAATAAAAACTAGGCCACCACCTTGCCCGAAGTAGTCAAGGCTTACTTTGTCAAATATGTTTTAAAAAAGTAATTTAAAATACAGTAAATTTAAATTTAACTGATCGATTAATCAATTATTAAATTCTATTAGATTAATATAAACGTCTTTTAAGAAAAATGACTACTTGGAAAGGAAAAAGGTCAACGACATATTAAAAATTGAAATCAGTTCAAACTTTGTCGAAGAAGACGTTGAATCCAGATAAAAAGTCTAAATGTTAAGTTAAACCAGATGAGCAGGTGAAGTTTCGCCAACTTGGTTAAGTCAACATTAGCGATTATCATCAGAGTGTACGAAGTCGCAGGATTATGTTGTTTAACGTTCATCAAAAGGAAAAAGTAGCACGTGACGATAAAATTTCAAAAATTAATATTTGGATTTTGCAAGTTGACAAAAAGAATAGTCAATATTATCGCATTTTTTCGTCATGTGGATGAAAGATGATTTTTTCCCAGGCCACCCAGCTGATACTGAGAAAGAGAATTTCCAAGAAAAACCAGAGAATCAATTGTTCATGTGTAACGTTTAATTGAATGCACGATTAGAACGTAAAGAAGAAAATTTGTTTGAAAATAAAAATTTCATATTTTTATTCGTCTGGATGAAAAATTTTTTTCTCGTAAAAACAATTTCTATTTCTAGTATAATTTTTACTGACTATTTTTTGATGACCCAATTGGCTTTTGTGAAAGTGAATTTCTAAGAAAATCAAGAGAGTCAACCGTTGATTGAGCAAGTAGAAAGAAAAAAGCACGTTTTTTAAAAAATTAATATTCGATATTTTTTATTCATTTGGATGGAAGATTTTTTTCACCTAGTAACGATTTTTATTTCTAGTATAATGTTATATTTTTTTAGGATGACCCACCTGACTTCTTGGAAAAATTTCTAGGAAAAAGCAGAGAGTCAACTATTGATATTTAACGTTCAATTGAATGAACGGTTAGAAAGTAAAGAAGACCTTTTTTTTTAAATTAATAGTCGTATTTTTTGCGAATTTGGCTGAAAGAAGAAAAAAAATTGATCCTAGTAAAGATTTATATTGCTAGTATAATTTGTACAAATTTTTTAGGATGACCCACTTGACTTCTGAGAAAGAGAATTTTTAAGAAACACCAGAGAGTCAACCGTTGACGTTTAAAGCTCAGTTGATTGAGCAAGTGGAAGGAAAAAAAGCACGTTTAAAAAAAAAATTACTATTCCCTATTTTTTATTCATTTGGATGGAAGATTTTTATTTCTAGTATGACTTTTACAAATTTTTTTGATGACCCATTTGACTAGTAAGAAAGAGGATTTCTAGGAAACACCAGATAGTCAACTGTGAACAGTTTTAAACCAACTTTTTTTTTAATTAAAAAAAAAATACTATTTATAAAAAAACCCATCCCTGTTGTAACCTGTCAATAATATTTAACTAAATCATTAATTTGCGTTTCGATCACATCATTCCGCTACTCAACAGTGGTTACACAACTTCATGCCTGGTGCGGAAACTGCACGCGACCCGGGTATTTTTAGATGTTTCTGGGTCTCTTACACAAATTAATTATGCCATTTTCGGGCTTTTCCGATCAACGGGTACTTTCCTCGTCTTATTTTCTTGCATTAAATCACGGATTCATCGGGCGCGAATTCTCGTTATTCAGACGCACCGATGGAAACGAGCCTCAAATGTGGGAAGTAATTGCAAATCGGGTGACTTTACACCCTTAAAACTTACACCAGATAAATCCAAATCATCGTCAGGATTTAAAAAAAAATCAAGTTCCTAGTAGTTTTTCTGTATTAATTATATAAATTGATTTTGTTAAATAATTAATTTGTATTTTCTTAGTCGGCAAAGAAATAAGTCATGTTCTCTTTTCTATTTTTTAAATTAGGTGATTTAAATAAGGATGAGTGTATTTTTTAATTTTTTTTTTAAAGTCAACAACCATTTATATTTCAATTATGTTGCTGCATTGTGTCAATCGGATTAATTTATGCTCTGAGAACTAGGACAACTAGTCTAACCATCTAACGAACAAGCCAAAGGCCAGTAAATTTAATTGATAAACGATCAAAAGTATAATTTGTCGTGTATCTTTTTAATTATGGTTAATTTATAGCCTAGTATGATGTATTCTCTTTTAGGAAACTGCTAAGGATAAAGAGAAGACTAAGTCAACCTCCTTTTCCCACCGGTTTGAATAAATAACCGAAGTTCGGCCCAAAATAGTTTTTATTCTTTTCGTATAAAATCACTTTATTTTCTATACGATTCGTATGACTTTTGAAGTAGAGAGTATCAAAGAAAAACAAGAAAATCAATTGTTGATCCTTGAAGTTAACAAAAAACTAATTATTTATGAATAAATTTATTTCTTAAACTTTTTTTTAAAGTTTATTGCGCAATTTATAGTTAATTTAATACGTGTTATCAAAGAACCGAGTCATGTCCATATTTTTTTTGGCTCATTTGGATGAAAAAACATTTTTGTCCCTCCAGTAAAATTATTTTTTTGTATATCCATTTGTTTTCTCAGAGGAAATTCTAGGAAATTCCTCATAATCAATTCTTGAAACTTAACGTAACAATTATTAATTACGTTAATTGAAACGAAATGTGATATGAAAGAAGAAAAAAAAAATTTTCAGAAAAATCAACCTTTGATGTTTAAACACACAAGAGGTCCTAGGCCTGTTTAAATTTAGGCGATTCTCCCCTTTCTATTTAATTTGATTTTACGATTCATCAAAGAAACAAGTCAACAAGAGATTTAACGATTTAAGATTCAAGTTTGATGTTACATTCTTTCTCGAGGGTCAATTTGAATTCAGAGCAGGATAAGAAAGAGTAAGCCTCCACCTCTGCGCATCACAGCACCAACCACACAGCCTTTACCACACCCCCTCGCCACTCACAACACGTCCACCACACACACACCACCTCCACAACACACACCACCACACACACACACACACACACCACCTCCACATATACCACCTCTACCACACATACTACCTCAACACATACCACATCCACTACACACACCACCTCCACACATACGACCTCCACTACACACACCACCTCCACACACACACACACACACACACACACACACACACACACACACACAC
>CM077110.1:16980338-16998612 GCA_039619505.1 Cimex hemipterus | reverse complement strand
CACACACACACACACACACACACACACACACACACACACACACACACACACACACACACACATACACACACACACACACACAACCTCCACAATACAAGTCATCGTCTTACACACAAAACTTCCACCTCATACACCACGTCTACCACTCAGAGCTCAAAGGCATGTAATAAATACTCTAAGATTCAAAGTTTAACAATTTAGTCTTTATTTTATGCATTATTTCTCCCGAGATATAAACATATCCAAAAAAGCATGGAGTCGTGTTGAAGATAAAAATATAATAGTAATGTGTAGAGATTATTGACAGTTAATCGATAATTATTCAGATATAGTGAGATGCGGAATGGTGAGATGTAGGTTTAAGAACAAAACATTTTCTTTATCGTACCAACGTTTCGATCTTTGTTGAGATCATCATCAGGGCACAATGTGTTTGTCTTCTGTGTTTTCCTATTTAGTATTCCTTTTCTTTTCCCCCTCGGGCACATGACACGCAAGAATGGCACAATTACCCAGAAGACAAATACTTTGAGCCCTGAAGATGATCTCAATAAAAGATCGAAACGTTTGGCACTATACAGAAAACGTTTTTCTGAAATCTACATAGCACCAGTCCGCATCTCACGATATCTGAATAATTATAATAGCAATGTAGGTTAAGGTGGAGATAGAGAGTTGGTGTGAGGCCGTCGTAGAATGTAGATGTGGTATGTGTTGTGGAGGTGATTTGCGGTGGAGGTGGTGTGTGGTAGTGGCATGTAGTGGTGGTGAGTAAGACGTCAGACACCAAGGTGGGGTTTGTGGTGGAGGTTGTGCCAGAACTGGCCTTTCTTATTTACTGTCAACTTTTGACTTTTAACGTTCACTGAGACGAACAAGTGCCATGCATAAGAAGAAAATTTTTCCACAATTTGATTGTGGCATTTACGAACTAAACTTATTTGGACAATTTTTGCTTTCTCCGTGCACATTTTTTTTTTAAACTTTTGTTATTAAAGCTTAATTTTTTTGCTTGACACATTGTTTGTACACTGGAATACAATATATTTTTTTAAATTCGAGGTTTGTAGGGTTATCCTGGTAATATCCCTATGGGGTGTCTACTTTGAAAAGATTAGGTGAGCTATATAGCTTTATTTTTAAGATTAAAAGTTATGAACTTTCTGTCGTACTTTAGTGAAGTTTAGAGGATGCGAAACAGTCGCAGAAATAAAAGATTTCAAAAATCAGCCACTGTTTGAACTTTGGTGGGATTTCGCAATATGGATATACGCAAACTTCAATCAACACCCTATGCCCGATTCAGTCACGTCGATCCTCGTCAGATTCTCAGGATTCATTACCAGGGAACGTTTTGCCGTTTGTTTAATTGACCAAATAACAGATGTTATCTCCAATAATATCGGATATTACACGGTGCTCGAGGGCGTGCCTCTTAGTCACGTATTTCCACCCGAGTCGGCTCGTTTCTGCATACCCTTGGACATCCAAGGACGGTTATTAACGGGAAATAATTCCTCCTTTCGGCTCCGTCCAATTCCGGAGTCTTCGCCTCTGAAATGGCCAAGGTGCTTCCTGGCGACTCGAGAAATCGAGAAACGTCACAGAGTTGGAACACGATCATCCGATGTATCGCGTGGGATCCAGTTTAGGCCGAATACGAGCTAATTCGGCTCGATATAGTCAATGCCATTATCGTATGTAAAACAAATCATGTTTAAATAGCATAAATATAATTTCATTATTTATGAATAATTATAAAAATAATTAAATTTTAAAATAAGATAATATAGAAAAAATAATTACCTGAAATTTGATATAGTGATGGGTTGATGATGGTATAAGTTTGTTTTTTAAAAAAACATAACCTAACAGTTACACATTTTTAAGTCTCAGGACCAGGAAATAACGAACATGCTAAGAAATTGGTAGTATATTTGGTTGAGATTTTTATTTAAACTGAAACAAACAAAAAATTCAATATCAACATGATTTATTTCCTCCACCACCACCTCCAAGCACCTCCTTCACACATGCCACGTCTAGTACACACCACTACCAACCCACCCACACACACACACAAATACACCTCTACTACCGCACACACCGCCTCCACACGTACCACCTCTTGCACACATACCACCCCTAGTACACACCACCACCAAACACACATCAATTCTACTACACACACCGCCTCCACCACACACATCTCCACCACACATACGACCTCTAGAATTCACCACCACTTCAATCAACACATACACACAAACCACTTCTACCACGCCCTCTCTAGAATACACACCACTTCTACCACACACCCCCTCCACACATACCACCTCCATCACACACATACACACAAAATCACAACACACACCACCTCCACCACACTCCGCCTCCACACATGCCATCTCTAGAACACACACACACACACACACACACCACTTCTATCATACACGCCGCCACCACACATATCGCCTCCACACATCACCTCCATATATACCACCTCCACCACACTGACACACAATCACCACACACATCACCGCCTCCACACATGCCACCTCTACAACACATACTACCTCCACCACACACTTGTATTTATGGCAAACGTGAGACGAAATGCATTTTTTTAATGAGAAAAGACACATAAATAAAAAATTATCCTGCCAATGTAAAATTAAAGTAAACATGGCGTCTGTAAAGGAATATACACCTACAGACTAACTGCCGTCATGTTTTTTTTTTCGAATTTGTACCGTATATTAGAATATACATTTTCGACAATTTTTGTTAAGATTTATTTTATTGCTAAGGAAATTTTAAACTGAAAGTGTTGGCAGAGGTCAAGCAATGCATCTGACTTTTAGTCCTTGGAGACTATCATCGAGAGATATCAATTTTCTAGGAATAAATTAGAATCAAAATCATCAATAATTCTCTAAAAGTCAGTAAACAATTTAATAACGTATAAAATGTACACATAAAGTATGTTAATTTAGTTTAAATATAGAACTCAACCTCACCGTCAGTAAACTAAACCATTCCCCCACACAACCTGCACTTTTTCAACAATATTTTGGCCATGGAAGATTGGATTTATGAAGTATTTAAATGCAGTTGAAACAAAATCTGTCGATAGTTTACGAGAAAATAGGAAATATTCGATCTAGGAACGCATGAAAATCACGTGTACTATCTCCCTCTCCCTCACCATACACACCACGTCCATCGCACGCCGCCTCCAAACATACCACCTCCACCACACACAAACATATACCCACAAAATCACCACACACACCACCTCCACATATACACATCACCTCTCTCTCTCTTTCTTTCTCTCTCTATCTATCTATCTATCTATCTATCTCTACTGAAATGCCACTAACACGATTTTCTAAACAGTTCGGTTAATTTTAAACAAAGGGTGTTGATAAGTTGATGAGATGTACCGGAAATATGCTATGGAGGGACACATAGTATGGAAAGCGCGTTTACTCTCTGGCCCAAACTTTCCCTAAACTGATATCAACACAATTTCGGCTTCTGATTAAGCTTTAATTTATAAACTGCCAATTGGTCAAATGTAAACAAAATTTATAGATAATTTAGAAAGATACAAATGAATTTATGTAAATATGTTTTACGGATCCAAACCACGTTTTTTGCCCAGTTCACAAATTGGACAAAAAACGATTTCAACCAAATTTAATATAGAAAATATAGAAAAAAAACACTGACCCACTTCAAATGTCAACAGTTGATTTCTACTTTTTCCTAGAAATTCTTCTTCTCCGAGGCATAAGGGATTGTCGTGAGAGAAAAAAAATCGAAACGAAAGAGAACATGATTCGGTTCTTTGTTGACTTACACAAATTAAATTGATTAATTTTTTTTTCCGTGTTACTCACTTACTGGCCTTCAGGGCGCCTTCGCGTCTAATGGACGTGAAAAGTCAACAGTAGACTTTCCGGTTTTTCCCTAGAAATTCTTTTACAATAAAGCAAAACCGATCATTGAAGTTGAATGTAAAAAACGAAAAACAACCTTGATTGTTTTTCAAGATATCAAGCACAAAGAAGAGACATTGACTTGTATCTTTATTCCCTTACAAAATAGAAAGTAGAAAATATAATTTTTATTCAAATATCGTGAGATGCGGTCTGGTGTGATGTAGGTATCAGAAAAACATTTTCTTTATCGTGCCAACGTTTCGATCTTTTATTGAGATCATCTTCAGGGCTCAAAGTGTTTGTCTTCTGTGTAATTGTGCCATGTCGTGTTGAGAGTGCCATTTTTTTTAAAATGATAATTTTTCTTGTTTTTTGATAACCTCAGAACGAATAAACTAACCAACCATCGGATTACAAGTCTGATTTTTGAAGTTTAAACGTCACCAATTCGCTTTCTAGTATTTCCTAGAAATTCACGAACTCAGAAGTCGAATCAATAAGCTAGAAATATAAATTATTTTTGGACAAAAAATGCTTTCAGTTTGTTGGAAACTGAGTATAATAAAGCACGCAAAGGCTAATTAATTATTAGTCGTATAAATTTAATTTCATAAGCCCAAAAAAAGAAGATCACTTATTTGTTTGTTAAGTTACAAAATAGAAAATGATTAAAAATTTTTTTTTGATAACCTCAGAACGAATAAAACAGACTTTCAGAATGGTCGTCTGTTTTACCGACTTAAGAAGTCAACAATTGATTTGCTGTTTTCTCCTGGAAATTCTATTAGTCAGAAAACAATCATTGAGGGATAATGTAACAAAAGAAATATAACTTTGTTTTTTAAAAACAATCGACAGAAAAACGAGAAGTAAATACGTTTTAAACGTCAACGATTGGCTTTCTGATTTTTTCCTAGAAATTCTCATACTCAAAACTCATATCAACAAGCTAGAAATGTAAATTATTTTTGGACAAAAAAAAATTCATCTGGTTTGTTAACCAATAAAAAGAAATATTTTTACTGTTTTAAAATGCACGATGAAGCAAAGGCTAATTAATTATTAGTCACATTACAATAGATCAATACAATACAAAATAGAAAATTATTTTCAAAATGTATTTTTTTCTTTTTTTTGGATAACCTGAGAACAAAGAAACCAATCGACTCTCTGATTGGTCCTCTGTTTTATAAACTTTAAACGTCAACACTTGACTTTCTAGTTTTTCCTAGAAATTCTCGTGCTTAGAAGTCAAATCAATAAGCTAAAAATATAAATTATTTTTGACACAATAATCCATCTGGTTTGTTGACCAATAAAAAGAAATATTTTTACTGTTTAAAATGCACGATCAAGCAAAGGCTAATTAATTATTAGTCACATTAATGTAATATAATAAAAATAAAAGATGACGTATTTCTTTGTTGGCGTACAAAATAATTTTTTTTTTCAGAATGTATTTTTTTGTTTTTGGATAACCTGAGAACGAAGAAACCAATCGACTCTCTGATTGGTCGTCGGCTTTATAAACTTTAAACGTCAACACTTGACTTTCTAGTTTTTCCTAGAAATTCTCGTGCTTAGAAGTCAAATCAATAAGCTAAAAATATAAATTATTTTTGACACAATAATCCATCTCGTTTGTTGACCAATAAAAAGAAATATTTTTACTGTTTTAAAATGCACGATCAAGCAAAGGCTCATAAATTATTAGTCACATTAATGTAATATAATAAAAATAAAAGATGACGTATTTCTTTGTTGGCTTACAAAATAATTTTTTTTTTCAGAATGTGTAAAGTTGAAAAAGATATGAGAGAAAATGGAAAATTTTGGTGTAATTTAAAGATTGTTTATTGTTTTCTAAATTGTTTGGAAGTTATTTGGTATGCACAAAACAATAGACAGATTGCTAAAATCTACAGATCCTGCTCAAAATTACCCCCTCCCCCTGTGAGGATATAAGATATAATATGTAAAAGCCAAATTTCCGATATTTTAAACTTTTTTTCTTTTTTTTTTTCGTTAGTCAAACTTAACTATTTATTAATTCTAGTCGGAATAGAGAACGTTTAATTTCATCCCGGGCATTCTCATTTCCATGCGATAAACAAGCGTCCCTCCCTGATGAATCAACAGGCTGCAACCCGGACCTTTCCCAAGTAATGCGCGCGCCAGATTCCAACCCCCGTCGAACTTTGTGCCGGTCCCGCTTTGAAGCAGCATCTGCCGACCGGTTCCGGATCGGATGGAAATGAAATCCAACAAATATCTAAATTCATAGACCGAAATGACAGAGGATAGCCATGACTTAGCTTTTAAAAAGCAGGTCTCTGGCTTTTATATATTAAAATTAAATAATTAAAATCATTGATAAACCAACTTAGAAAATTCTGTAATAATCCAAATCCATTTGTACATCCTTCTTTACAAAATTTGATAAAAGAAATCTGTAAAACTTTGGGTTAAAAGTTTAAAAAATGCAGTATTAAGCAAGTTTTAGTATTTTTTTTTATTCTTCCTTATCGCCGCGCGTTTTCCTGACATCGTGGTCATTTTCGCTATTGCGATCTCTAAATCAGCTGTTAAATATTCAGATATTCGGTGTACTTGATTTTTTTTAAAAATAAATATTCTATCTCAACGAACATAATGGGACAAGGTGAATTTGTACAATAATATGATTTTCTGCCTCCTTTTGTCGACGCCTTTCCTTCAATGGGAATTGCCTCCGAGGACCCTCGGTCAGGTGAAAGGCCCTGAATCCAAGGGGATAGTTTTGAGGTTGGCAACATTGACCGTGTACAAACATCCAATTTTCGAAAAGATAGACTTAATTTTTTTGTCCAGTACAAATGTTGAAAGTTAAAAAGGGAAGCATTCTTAGATAAAGAAGAAAAAAAAATTTTTAAACTATTTTGACAATATTAAATAATATAATTATGCAATCTATGTTTTTGTAAGATTAGACTGAAACAAGGACAAAAGCAGATATGATCTTCTTTTGATTAATTGCCTATCCTGTTGTTTGATTTTTTTTTTTTTTTTTTTTTGTCGTGGGCGTGTTTATCTGGCATAACCGATACGAAGGACATATTGGAAAATTTACCCTGGTCCGAGTGTGGAAATGGCCGGATCTGATCACAAACTTAAAAAAAAAAAATCAAGTTTTCGATTATGCACTTTTTTTTTCAACCGACCGAAATTTTCCCAACTGTGTCAAGGAGCCCGATTGTAATTAATTGGCTACACGATAGGATAACTTTTTTTTATATTTACGAGATAATGGGCCGTCTTGAGAATATGACGAATGGTCCGAAAAGGACGAGAAAGAAGCTGCCCCGGAGGGGAGAGGCGGCTGGCTGTACATTCACCCAGAGTTGACAGGCGGATAAGCCGATCTGGAACGGCAGTTTATCATTCATGCCAATTTTAAAAACTACTTTTTTATAACCTAGATTTGTTTCCTAACATTGTCAGTATCGATATGATTTGAACGGGTTTACTTGCTTTGTTGTCTTCCTGTAAACTAGCAATTTTCAGTGTTTCTGCCATGATTCGTTAGCATATAATGATAATTTTTAATTAAAACAATGTCTCGATATGCTATTGGCTTAAAAAATCAGGGATCAAACTTCGTCAACATTTATTTATATTCAAACGTTAGTCCATATGATTGAGAGGACCGAATTTGATAAATCATGATTGGGACGGCCAAACACGATAAAACTTTATTCAGCATTGAAACTTGAATATTATGACTGTACGACCAAACTTGATAAAACTTAATTCATTTTGTTGCTTAATGAGACTTAATAACACGATCAAACTTGATAATTCATCTTTGGGACGAACTCACTAATTACATTAAATAAATCATGATGGGACGATAAAAGTTGATAAATCATGATTGAGAAGCCAAACTGGATAAAATATGATTTGGAAAATCTAACTAATGGAATTAAATAAATCATGATTATGATGGCCAAACTTAATAAATCATGATTAGGACGATCTAACTAATTGATTTAAATAAATCATGATGGGTCAATAAGTTGATAAATCATGATTAGGACGATTTAACTAATTTATTTAAATAAATCATGATTGGGACAGCAAAACGTGGTAAATCATGATTAAGATGGCCAAATTTGATAAATCATGATTGGGACAGCCCAATTTGATAAATCATAATGGGACGATAAAAGTTGATAAATCATGATTGGGACAGCCCAATTTGATAAATCATAATGGGACGATAAAAGTTGATAAATCATGATTGGGACAGCCAAACTTGATAAATCATGATTGGAACAGCCAAATTTGATAAAACGTGTTTAGGGCTATCAAACTTGATAAAACTTTATTCAGCATTGAAGCTTGAATATTATGACTGTACGACCAAACTTGATAAAACTTAATTCATTTTGTTGCTTAATGAGACTTAATAACACGATAACCGGCCGACACCCCCCTGGACCTTTCCGGCCGTACTCGTCCGCGACGATCTTACGAACTTGCCTAAGTCGTGTACGCCGCCATACCTCTACAAGGCTAAGTCCCATGAACTTAGAAATAGATACGCCGGTTTTCGTCTGATTTTTACAGACGGGTCCAAGACCGGCGATGGTGTGGCGTGTGCTGTGTATAGCGAGGGAGTGGCCACATACTGGCCGTTGCCCCCTCACTGCAGCGTATACACAGCAGAGCTGTAAGCGATTTGACACGCGGACCGGGGAGGGCTCAACCTTCCTCGTATGTACCGACTCTCTGAGCGCTGTCTGGGCTATACGCGACAGGTTCTCTGTGGACCCTCTCGTCGTGCTCTTGCTAGAGAAATACGCGGAGCTGGAGCCTCTCGGAAAAACGGTGGTTGTTGTCTGGATTCCCGGACACGTCGGCCTGGAGGGTAACGAACGCGCGGACGAGGCGGCGAAAGCCGGTACGTCCCACCCTCCAGATCGGACCATCGCGATCAGGCCCCCGGCCCCCTGACGCTAAGCACGCAGTTAAAAATATGATAAAGGAAAGATGGCAGCGTCAGTGGGCGGGATCGTCGGAGAGGCTCTTGCGAGTCAAGAGCACGACCGGTAGATGGCCCTCAGAGAATCTGAGCAGGAGACAAGGGATCGTCCTCACCCGACTGAGGATTGGCCATACTCGGTTGACACATGGGCACCTGCTTATGGGCCAAAGCCCGCGCAGGTGCCCCTTATGCAGAGAAAGGTTGCTCGATGTGTCCCACATAATAGAGGCGTGTCATGCCTTGGCTCCTTACAGAGGGCGTGCAGGCATGCCGCCGGATTTAAGAAGAGTCCTCGAACACGGTAGCGAGTTTCTGAGTCCCCTGTTCCGCTTTTTAGGGGAAATTGGTTTTTTTTATTGTATATAGTATGTGTTATGTGTCTTTGTGTTTTGTCTGTGTGAAAGTATTTATTGGTGTGAATGGCGAGGGGTGAGGGTGAATAGAACGTCACCATCGGCCCTCGAACGATGAAAGCGAGTGAGTGTGTGTGCGGGGTCGATGGCGGAATATTAATAAAAGTACCCCATCGACCCCAATCTAGCTCAGTTTGATTGTAGGTCGGTGGAGGAATATCAAATACTCCACCGACCAAACGGAATGAGTGTGCTGTGTGAATGTGGTTAATTGTATGTACGTATTTATTCGTATGAATGATTTGTCTGAACGTGTATAGAATGTAGACTGAGCGTGGGGCTGAAATGGCCAAGATGTCGAAAGCCTCAGCAAAAAAAAAAAACACGATCAAACTTACTTGATAAAAAAATTAAAAATCAAACGAACTAACTAATTGATTTAAATAAATCATGATTAGGATGGCCAAACTTGATAAATCATGATTAGGACGATCTAACTAATTGATTTAAATAAATCATGATGGGTCAATAAAAGTTGATAAATCATGATTAGGATGGCCAAACTTAATAAACCATGATTAGGACGAACTAACTAATTTATTTAAATAAATCATGATTAGGATGGCCAAAGTTAATAAATCATGATTAGGACGATTTAACTAATTGATTTAAAAAAAATCATGATGGGTCAATAAAAGTTGGTAAATCATGATTAGGATAGCCAAATTTGATAAATCATGATTGGGACGATATAACTAATTGAATAAATAAATCATAATTGGGACAGCCGACTCGTAGAATTTAAGGATTGTTTGCTGCCATAATAAAATTTAATTAATTAATAAATCTGTCATACATTAGCTGAGCTAAGAGGGAAAAACTAGTCAAAATGCTTGTAATTATACATTAGAATATGCTTAGATTTTTATAATATATTTATTTTAATTAAATTCTACCTGATCTTATACTGGTCGACTTTGATACTGGTGATTAATCTGTCAATAAAGTATTACATTTTCATTAATCGTATTGCGACAGGACGGCTGTTTGCCAATTTTGAATGGTAATGGATTTTTTTATATTTTTTACGCCCGCTTGTATTTCAAAACCAATAAATCCTCTTTGGACCACCGCGCAGCCCTGAAAACGTTTTCAAACTCGTCAGCGTTTTTCGGGCCGTTTTGAAACTTTGAAGACGACCTTTGAGTTAGTTCCCGAACCTATCCGAAAATGTGATTCGGACCCGTTTCCAATAATGGACAAACGGTCAGAGTTAAGGCTCTAAAGTGCAAGGCCACCTCGGACCAAAAATGGGCCAAGCCCTATAACGACTTTGAGGAAACTTGACGAACGTGATTACAATATAGAAACATCTGGGTGGTTTTTTTTTTTTTGGTTTTTTTTTTGCGTATAAGTTTTGAATGTTTCAAATCCGTCAAAATATAAAACGCGGGACAAACAGGGCGTAACAAACTTAATCGTGATTAATGGGCCAGAAGACTAAATTTGATAAATCATGCCTGGGAATTTAATAAACCATGATGAAGACTAAGTAACTAATAAATGTTGATGGGAAAATCAAACTTGATAAATCATGACTGAGAAACCGAACTTCATAGATCATGATTTGGAAGAATTGACTAATTAAACTTAATAAATGATGATGTGAAAATCAAACTTGATAAATCATGATTGGGACGGTCAAACATGATAAAACTTTTTCAAAATTGAAACTTGAATATTTCGACTGTTAGACCAAAAAGTTAAATACCTAACTGAATACCGAACTGAATTAACCTTGAATAATACGATGAAACTTGATAAATCTTGACTGAGTTATCCAAATTTTGATAAATATGCAAATACGAAACGAATCGAGCTTCAAGATCATCAGGTCATAATAGTAGATCCCGAAATCCTTCAACTTAAACCTGCATCAAATTTGAAGTAATTCATAAGGCCAATTTTAAATGCGACAATCTCTCAAGAGGCTCTTTAAAAAATTGATCGGTTTCGCAAAAGGGAGCGAACGGGTCTTTTAACCTTGTTCCTTAACGCCTTTCTCTCTTCCAATCAAAAATTAAGAAGAAAAAACTGCCCGTCCAACTGTACTGACTTTTGCAAGATTCGACGGCCGCGAGGTGGACCGTTGCGGGATCTCGACCCTCAAACCATACTATAACACCCGTCGTCGCCGTAGGTCCACATATAATAGGCTGTGGCTCCCAGGGTGGGTGAGGGTTCGCAGCATGACGCTCCCGAGTACTCATCGTCAACAAGACAAGAGGATCTTTAGCGTCCTCACCTGGCCTATTCGGACGTTTTGATTCTCAAGATGAGAGCTGACGCACTTCTGCATACGACAGGGTTGTGTTACCGCCGCAGCATTGGTCTAGAGAAGCCCCGCCCCTACGGCCCGAAGACAACCTGTGCATTGGGTCGTATGCCACACGCAAAGGGTACAGTCCTAAATACATTAGCCTGCTGCTCTCCAGCATACTCTCTAGATAGAGAAGGCGACTCTACCTCCCTGAGAGTAGGGGCTTCTCCAGGGTAGAAACTACCGTATTCGCTCCGGCCGCGGTTATTTTTCTAAGTGGAATTGCTAACCCCCCTAGGTGAGCACTGCCTACGGTCAAAGGTCTCTTGTCGAGCTCAGTACCTGTCATTCGCATTCGAGGGGCGCCATAGGCCTAGCCTAGGTGGTCCGATCATTCGCTCCCCCAAGGGTACCACGCCGGTCATACGCACAACAATACAAAGCATGCTCGATTAGAAGCAGCCGATTCACTTCCCGTTCCCGTTCGCTTACTCTCCATTCGAGGGACTGTACAGCGTAACCATCGCGTCCTCAACTCCTACACGCTGGCGTCTGGTCGCAACGTCTCCCGAGAGGCCGGGATAGTAACGCTGGCCATATGCAATACGCAAGCTTCACAAAGGTCACAAATACTTACAGCCTTTGTCTAAGTTCCCACCAGGCGAGTCACCACGCACCACCACGAAACTATTCCCAGTGTGACTTGGGCTGATTTAGGAACTGCTGTTTACATTTGTAAATGTGTGGCCATACACCCTCCCTCGTCTATTCAGACAGGATCTTGCGCACTGTCCCTCGTGTAACTCTGCTAAGGCACCCCCGTCGCCGGTACAGCTTGTACTTTAGAGAGGTTGCCACACCCTCTGGGCTACACCATTATTTTGTGCCCGGATAGGAGAGCGAATTGAAAAAAAAGGGCCGTGGTGGACCGTTGCGGGGTCTCGGGCCTCAAACCACACTATACCATCCGTCGCCGCCGTAGGTCCACATATAGTGGGCTATGGCTCCGAGAGTGTCTGAGGGTTCGCAACAGCATAGGTCATATTAACCATCAAGGTGCTGGTGTTTTTTGAAAAAAAAGCCCATTTCTAAGATGTCTGCATTCAAACCCAGGACATTTACCTTACAGTAATGAGCGCCGTGTGAACGCCTGAACTGTTGCGGCCACCGACACCCCTCCGACTCCATTATCATTATTATTATTATTATTATTATTACTGGCCATACAAGCCTATCGAAAATGCTTACATTATGGAACGAAAATTCCATATTCTAATTAAAGAATAGGAATAAATTTTATAATTTAAAATTTTTTTTCCATACATTTTAGCCTTCCAAAATTAAGTATTTTAAGATATAAGGTTTAAATGTTAGAGCTTGGAAATGACAGCCGTTAAAACGCAGTTAAAATTAATAATAATATTTATTTTAGTCTTTCCAAGATTTGTTAAAATGTAAAGATTTGAAAATCTTGGAAGCACAAATGACAAAAATAAAGACTGTTTCACTACATTCCACTTCATCCAACAGTGCAAAGATGAACTGAATAAGAAGTAAATATATTTAAATTTAAAAATAAAATAAAGAAAGAAGTAGAGAGCGCACGTAAAATTCCAAGCTAGTGGAAGAATTAGATTTGTCCAAGAAGATTCGTACTTTTGTTGACGAAAATTGTATCAAAAATAATCTCATAAAAGGTCTGGGGGTCCTCGTTAAATGAGAGATCCAAGGCTGCCTTCTGATATTTTACAACCAGATCTGCTTTTACCACCAGTTTTGACAACCGGCCGGCAAAAAGTGTTACCGCCGCCTCAAAGCCGGCTTCTTTTAATCACCCTACGGAATGATTTGTCTCAAATATTCTTAAACTGTAATCCCGGCAGGTTGATTAATGTTTTTCGGAGGTTTGAAAAGCAAGGTTGTATTTTTTCCCCCGTTCGGCAACGATTCCGGCAGTACTCGGTTAACTAACGCCTTAAACGGCTCCTAGGTTGGCAATAGGATATTTTTTTTTTATCCCATTTGCCTTTTGAAATGGAACGCGGAAAGTGATTAAACGTTGAAAACAGTCCTTAATTAGTTTTTATTGGCTCTTTGTACGAGTCGAAATGGGAAAAGGCGTTAACTATTCCGTACGCTTCGTAATCAGCCGACCGTGAGGTGTTACGATCCGGATCGATTTGCGAAACACTTTAACGTAAATCGAATCCGATTATTTTCTTCAAAAGGAAGATAAGGAAAGGCCACTCATGCCAAATAACCGATTTGTCCTGTCTAAGGACTTAAAATCCTCTTCTGAATCATTATATTTACTTTTGGCCTTTTCAAGCTGTTCGCAACACGACAACATTTATTTTGATTCATTGTGTACTGCTATTATGCCAACAAGAATTTTATCCATAAGCCATAAACATACGTCAATTTCATCCTCATCAAAATTAAATTATACCTTAGAACAAAAAAAAAAAAATGTTTTGGGCAAATGAATATAAAAAATTGAAGTTGGTTCACAAGATTTAATTTACGTCCATTACATATCGTGATACGATCGACCAAATAACTTTTTTTCAATTAATTAATCTTTATGTAAAGTATTGGTTGAGATAAAAACAGAGAAGCTGCGTATTTATCCGAAGGTCTTGGGTTCGAATCCCGCTCGTGAAACTGATTTTTTCATCTCAACCAATACCTTGCATTAAAATTAATTAATTGAAAAAATTATTTTAAGGTTTTTCCATCAGGTAAATCAAAATGACATAAATAATAATCACCATGTTAAAAATCAAGCCTATTTTGAAAACAGGAGGGCGTCAAGGGTGAATCCTTAAACCTACATTGTTTTAAGAATACTGATAAAAACTTCTCTTACTGAAATGCATAACATTTACATCGATTTTTCAATATAAATCCAGAAAAGTCGTCAAGTGAGGAAAAACATGTAGCATCGGTAGCCGGAAGGTTTAGTCTTTGACGTGGCGCTGTAACGTAAAGATCCCGGGTTCGAATCCAGCGGCCCTGCCTTCGGACCCGACGTTCTTACTTACAAATGGGCTTTTGAACATCGGCGATCAGACGTGCCCACGGTGAAATTGCTGAATCGGACCTGATGAGGTTGATAAAATTTAGTTTCGTGATGTCATGATCCATCCACCTACACAAAACTCGCCGTGACCTAAAAACACTTGACCAACCAATACCATCTGAGCTCAACCAGTATTTGGCTGTATTTCCTAATGAAGAATCTATCAGTATAAGCCCCAGGAAAGGACTACAGCACAACTGCTAAAAAGAGTAATTTTACTGAACATCAACAGCAATAAAGTGGTCTACAAGAACAGAGAATTGTACCACTCTTCCCAAACCTCTGGTCATCCGAAAATTATTTGAAACGTTAAGCTCGTGCTAAGCAAGAATCAACAGCCAAAATTCTCAATGAACATTAAAAAACCATGTTTCGCCTAACATCAGGACTTCCTACATTTCAACCATTGGCCTATGGGCCATGCCAGTCTACTGTTTATCGGTCATAGCTTCAGCTTAGGGAGTCATCATGGTATCGCCAGCGGAGACAATCCTTAGTCATTACAACCCCTATCAATCATCCACCTCTCGGGAGCTTTATTTGGAAAATAACCGGTAAAGTCTTTATTTATGCTGATGATACCTGGTTGATTTTTTTTTCCAGAGGTATAATGGATAATTCGTTTCTATCTGTTAACAATTGACACACAAAAATGCAGACTATGTAAAAATGCCTAAAAAGCATGAAACAGGAGAGTACGACAAGGGTAAGTCACCTCTGGTGATCTTAGAGTATGCCATTCACCGTATATTCAATTACGCCTATTTCAAAATTTTGTAAATTATTAGACTACTTAAACGCCGAAAATGTCTCATGGTGCGGACATAGGTCCAACTGGAGCGGTGTCAAGGGTACACCTTAAAAACATCGTCCCCGATCAAATTCTACACATCTCTCGGTCGAAAGTCTTTAAGAATATCGCCGACCATTCCACTCGGAAGGTCAACCCCTGACTTTTAAGAGAGCGAGCCTCCAGAAGGCGTGTCTTCCAAGTCCAGTTTGGTAGCTCCCGGTTTGCCAATTTGCCCTCGTTTCCGCGGGCGTTATCTACTCAACGTTGCGCAACGTTATAGCACGGGATTTATTATCCTCGACGGCCCTTTCCACTTTCGAACATCGGCTTTTAATTTTTACAACAGTTTATGAATTATTAATTCAAGCTTTGACCCGAGTAACTAGTCCACGAGTTAACTTTAAATTGAAACGCTCCGTGTTACCAAACATTAAACCAAACATGTATCTTAATTTACTTACAACATACTTCACACATGCTGATTTATTTTACGATAAATGCATCCATTAACTGAAGATGATTCATTAGCTTTTTGAAGTCACCTTCTCTCGGCATTGAAATCTCTTCTAGAACTGGACGTCCCGTGGCTTGTGAGTTTGATGAACTATCACGAGATCGAACAAAACATCCCGTCCGCCCATTGTCGCTGGTTAGCCTTCAGATGTTCACAAACGATCCGTACGTTCAAAAAATCACTTTAGAAACAAACCTCGGAGGCTGTCGCTTGTTCTTGAAAATTTCGAGCGTACACGATGAACCGACAAAAAGAAAAGAAGAATAAAACGTGTTTCGAATTACTTTTACTATCCCTGGCTTCCTTTCCTCATTTCCTTTGAAAGAAAAAGTGAGAGTGGTTTTTTGTTGGAGCAAGATGAACGAGTAATGAATGAAATAGTAAAAAAAATCTCACCAGATGAAGTCTGACAGGACGAGGAAGAGTTTATTTTAGAAAGACGTATTTAATTCTTTATTTTTACCGGAGAACTGTTGTAGAAGGATAAACATTAACGTATCGAGTCCAGTCAGATAATTAAACGAGAAAAAATCCTGTATTTTTTTACAAACTGGACCAACGTTTTTCCCTTTGTATTCTCTTTTTTCATCTTTGTTTTTTGCTGAAAAACAAGACGAACCGACACAAATAAATATAAAAAGTGTTTCGAATTGCTTTTACCATCCCTGGCTTCCTTGCCTCATTTCCCTTGAAATAAAAAGTGAGAATGGTTTTGTTTGGAGCAAAGATGAAAGAGTAATGAATGAAATCGTAAAAAAATCTCGCCAGATGAAGTCTGAACAGTTTATTTTAAAACAGACGTTGTATTTAATTCTTTATTTTTTACCAGAGAACTGTTGTAGAAGGATAAACATTAATGCATCGTGTCCAGTCAGATAATTAAACGAGAAAAAATCCTGTAATTTTTTATTTATAAAATGGGACAACGTTTATCCCTTAGTATTTTCTTTTTTTCTTTTTTTTCGCCGAAAAACAAGATATCACCGGTTTATGCAAATCCTATTTTTATTAACAGTTATCGGCTGTGAATCGGGCCGTGTTCTTCTGCTGAGGTATTTTGAAACAAGGTCAAGATCTCCCGTCAGTAGCTCACCTTCTTGGATTTTCCAATTTAGCTCTTATTTATTTTCTTCTTTTTTTCGAACGGCACCTCCCCTCGTTTCTCACTCGTCGTGGGGGACTCGACGCGAGACCTTTGAGGCCTGGCGATTCTCCCACGGTTCATCCCGGGGGTTATGTAACTCCGGCAATGAACTTGAACCGAAAAAAAAGCCAAGTCAACCAAGTAGAGGTACTTAGCGTGTAAATTCTTTCTTTTTCTTCCAATCAAACTCACACATCTCACTGTTTCTTTTTATGGACTATGACTGGCTTTTTACTAATTATTTCCCTCTTTCTTTATCTATCACTTTTCTCTTTACTTTGACACTTGACTCTTTCTCTCTTCTTTTTTTCTCTTTATCTCTCGATTTTTCTATGCATAGCCCCTTCTACATTCTTTCTATTTGCCGTTTTTCATTTTTCTACTTTTTCGATCTCTCTCTCCTCCCCTCTGTCTTACGTTTTTTCCCTTCCTTTTTATTTTTATTTTTCGTCCTAAATTTTAAAATATATTCTTGTCGCTATCTTATTTTTTTACTATCTCGGTTCTTTTCCTTGTTCTCTGTTTTCGTATCTTTTTTTCTGTAATTTTTACATTATATTTCTGTTTCTGTTTTTGTATCTTTTTTTCTGTAATTTTTACTTTATATTTCTGTTTATGTTTTTGTATCTTTTTTTCTGTAATTTTTACTTTATATTTCTGTTTATGTTTTTGTATCTTTTTTTCTGTAATTTATTTTTCATCTTTCTATCAATCTCCGTATTGATTGATTAGTTCCAAATAGTTTGGTCCTCCGGGCCGGATTAAAAAAAAGTTCATTCCCATTAACCTTTTGTTCTCTCTCTCTCTCTCTCTCTCTCTCTCTTTCATTCTATCTTTCTCTCTCTTTCTTTTTCTGTATTTATCTTCTGTATTGCTTTTTCTGTATAATCGTAAAAGATCTTGTTGCCTTAAATTTGAGATTTTTAATAAAATGCTATTCATTCTATTTCCATCTCTCTCTCTCCCTGCCTCCCTGCCCTTAACCTTTTGTTCTCTCACTCTCTTTCTTTGCTACTCTTTCTCTCTCTTTTCTTTTTTACTCCTCTCTCTCTCTCTCTCTCTCTCTCTATATATATATATATATATATATAT
>CM077110.1:16950983-16979938 GCA_039619505.1 Cimex hemipterus | reverse complement strand
ATATATATATATATATATATATATATATATATATATATATATATCTGTTTATATATCTCCCTTTGTTTATCTCACTCTCTCTTTTTCTCTCGATCTCATCACTCAATGATTTTCTGATGTTTTGAAGAGATTTTTTTTTAAAACAAGTTGAAAATAACGATAAAAATACGTTCATATAACTCGAAATAACAACAAAATACGAGTGTCCGTGATTTTTGTCTTTTAACTGAATATCGAAGTGAATCATATAAAATGCCACGCCTTCGGTCTGAAATGTCAGCGCTGTAATGAATCGGTATGCCATCCTGTTTGTTTCCACCTTAAATGTCATTAAGAATATAATAGTCGAAGAGTCGTAAATCACGGATAAACAGCCGGCGCGGACGCTTATTTATGAACACATGGAAATCCATGTAGGAACCTTGAATCAACTGACAGAGCCAATAGATAACCGCGCGTTTACAGCCTTACAGTATTAATCTTGACAGGCAGACTTCAGCATTTTCACGAATATGAATTTTAAAAACGGCAAATTCTAAATTTACTGACCTAATCCATACACGAAAATTTCTATTGTACAATAATTTTAACCGTTCCACATCATATTATTACAACGATGTACAAAGATGCCGAGAGTAGTAGCATAATGTTTATTATATGTAATATATCATGTTTGTTTTCTGGTAATTCATCTTCATGAAATGATAAACCGTGTTGTCTAATAATATTATTTATTATTTCTGTATAAAACTTTGCACTATTTGAATTAATTATTATATGTTCATTTTATTTATTTTTAAATTAATTGTTAGCCTTGTTCAATAACGTTATTTATTAACTTCTTATGTGATCTTTTTTTCTCTTTTTTTTTTTTTGATGATTAATTGTTAAACTTGTCGTTCATGGACATTGTTATATGTATAAACAGGTTTATTTTTTTAACGTTTCTTTTCCTCCATCAACTTACCTTTCCGCCTTTGTTTCCTTTATTTAATGCGTACTTATTTATAAATATTACACTGAGAGAAAGAAAAGTTTTATTATCGTTATTATTTTAGCACCTCCCAAGTTTAAATAAAACTTTTTTTAAAAATTTCGATTTAACCTTTGTTTTGTTCCAAATCGCCTTTCTTTCAAAAAGCCCTTTCTATAAATCATTAAAAATAATAATAGTTTAGGAGATGGAACGAAATGTAAGCGTGTGAAGTAAAATTCCTGTACATCTCCTAATTTTTCTAAATTAAAAAAAAAAATTGTCTCCTGAAAGACACACGATACATCATAAAAATGAATTACTAATAAATTCACTACTTTCGTGGTCCGCTTGACCTTTTAATACATGACAATTAATTAAGGTTTTTAGTTGAGACGAAAAAAAGTCGATGGGACGAGCGGGATTCGAACCCGCGACCTCGGGTTAAATACGCCGCTACTCTACCACTTGATCTATGACCACCTTATGAGTTTTCCCTCCTTTTGCCATTTTTCATCTCGACTAAAAACCTTAATTAATTACTAATCATGTTAAATTAATTTCTAAAGCTTTAATGATAGTGGCAGAGATGCGGCGTATCTAGCCGAAGATCGTGGGTTCGAATCCCGCTCGTCCCATTGACTTTTTCATTTCAACCAGAAACTCTAATTGATTTTAAGGATAGAGTAAATTTAAAATTTCAAAAAGTTTAATTTGTTTTGACCACGTGGGGTGAGCAGTCTTTCTCTGCTTAACGGACGTCTTGGGGTGGACGAATAAGTGCCCATGTGTCAACCGCGCATGACCTATTCTTAATCTTGTATTCCTTCTTATGTACTATTTATCGCGTGTCTTTTCTATTTATCTCTCTTTTCTATTTATATAATTTTACTTTATGCACTGCAAATTGTTCTGTTAATTTTACTTAATATGTATTATATCCGTTATATTTCGTGGTCCGACTGAGCAAATAACTTCTTTCAATTGATTAATTTTTGCAGTTTTATCGTAAATTAATAAGAGTATTAATTTTTATTAAAGTTATTTGAATTCTGTGAGGTTTCCTGGTCCGATTGATCAAATATATTCTAGCGGAAGATCGCGAGTTCGAATCTCGCTCTGGACACTGAATTTTTATCTCAACCCATACCTTAAAAAAAATGAATTATGAATTATGTATATGTGAATCCCTTTTGAGGTCGTGTGTTGCCAGGTGAATAATTTTCCCAATTCTCAATGGTCAAATCCACTTGAGATAAATCTTGTCTGTCCTTTCGGTAATATTTAATGCATGTATATTTTTGTTTTGTTTTTATGTAAAATCCTGTTAAAATAAATATATACCTGGTATTATTTTCAAACTCTTTATAATTTGTTTTTTTGTCTGTAGGATCGATGATCTTGAACCTTGATTTTTTTTTTGAGTTGTAAACCACAGGCTGAAATAATCGTCAGTCTGAAGGAGCAAGGTCGTGGTCGGCTGTGTCATGCTGCCGAGCATTTTCGCTTATTGGCAAAACTTACGGCGAATTGGTTCAGATGTTGCCCAACGGTTTTTAAATTATTAACTTTCATCTTGGATCAGACGGATGGAAAAATTTTCGTTTCGATTTCGTTAAGAATTTACGCATTCGTCCCGCCTAGGCGTTAATTGGTGAGAAACGATTTTTCGGCTCATGAGAACTTTTGTAACGCCCCGATAACTCAAAGCGTGTGAAAACTCCCCGATGCACGTGCAAGTTTCTTTATCCTTTTTTTTTTTTTTTTAAGATTTCCAAATTAAGAATATATGATATTCTCGAGCTGGAATTTAGGGTATTTCAGGCTTTGTCAATTTGCTCGAACAATGTACGAAGGAAAAACCCGGCGTTATGAAATTTTTATCACTCCCATTTTATTTGTCACTGCTCATTTATTAAGGATGCCGAGAGGAAATCGAGCCATCTCCGTTTTGTGCTTTTATTCTTTAAAAGGGAGAGTTTTCACTTTCGGACTGGCAGACGCGATGAGGTGGCTGGTAAGTGAACGCTTTGACTTTTATTTTATTTAGCTCCCGTCGAGGAATCTCATAGTTCCCGGGCAAAGCTAGTTGGGATATGAACATCTAACCGGATTTAAAAAAAAAGTAAATTTTTTTTTACTTTTAGTGTATAACTGACCTCCAGTTGTACCCGGATTCTGAACCGGTTTTTGGTTTTATTAGACGTGGAATTGACACATATTTTAGAATATTTTCCACGATTTTCTCTCTCTCTCCAGATTAAAATTAAAATTCCAGCGCAAATTTTGCAATACAATCGGAATTTTTGTGTAAATCTGGGACATTTTTGTTCAGTTATTCACCACGTGACCAATTCAAACTTGTTTATATTTTCTAATAATATTAAAAAATAATAACCAAAAAAAAACTTGCACTATATTGTTATGTTTTGACTACATCAAAATGGTGCAGATTCATGTACTCACCCTGAAATTTATAAACACAAACAGACGCAGGGAGTGAACGGATCGAGAGAGAGTGAGTGAGAGTGATAGAGTGATTATGAAAAAATGGTAGAGCTAGTTACATGTTTTAATTTTCGTTCTTTTTGAATAATTTTTACTTTTTTACTTTTTTTATTAATATTCATCACTTGCCCATTGGGTTGCAGTATTACAGAAAATTAATACAAGTACTAATATGTTCTAAAGTTTTTTTTTAATGTTTTACTTTGATTGCTCATGTTTAAACATAAATACAAGGCAAATATATAACATAGAATAAGGGATTTCAATTAAATATTCTAGGCTAAAAAAAGGTTTTTCCATAGAAGATTTTTATAGGAACTTTTTAGAAAAATAGTTGCTCTTTTTTCACTGGTTTTAACGTAAAAATGTTTTTCTATTTTTTAGGTTCAATCTGTCACTTAAGTTCTTTTACATAAACTTTTTATAAAAATTTTTTGTCAATGGTTTTACTTAAAAAAAGTTTTTTGCAGGTGTAATCTGTCAATTACGTTGTTTTACATAAACTTTTTATAATTTGTTTTTCAGTGGTTTTAACTTAAAAACGGTTTTTGTTTGTTGGTGTAATCTGTCAACTAAGTTGTATTACATAAAGTTTTTAAAAAAATATTGTTTGTCAGTGGTATTAACTTAAAAACGTTTTTTTTTTGTAGGTTTAATTTGTCAACTATTTGCACTACATAAATTTTTTTTAATTTTCAGCGGTTTTAACTCAAAAACGGTTTTTTTGTAGGTTTAATATGCCATCTAAGTTGTTTTATATAAACTTTTTATTTTTTTAAAAATTAAGTGGATTTAACTTATAAATGATTGTTCCATGAGGTTTAATCTTCCAACTAAGGTTTTTTACATAAACTTTTTCTAAGATTTTTTTTTGTGGTTTTAACTTAAAAACGGTTTTTTTTGTAGGTTTAATTTGTCAACTAAGTTGTAATACATAAAGTTTTTTAAAAAATATTTTTTGTCGGTGGTTTTAACTTAAAAACGGTTTTTTTTTTGTAGGTTTAACCTGTCAACTATTTGTACTACATACATTTTTTTTTTAAATTTCAGCGGTTTTAACTCAAAAACGGTTTTTTTTGTAGGTTTAATATGCCATCTAAGTTGTTTTATATAAACTTTTTATTTTTTTAAAAATTAAGTGGATTTAACTTATAAATGATTGTTCCATGAGGTTTAATCTTCCAACTAAGGTTTTTTACATAAACTTTTTCTAAGATTTTTTTCTGTGGTTTTAACTTAAAAACTTTTTTTTTTGTAGGTTTAATCTGTCAACTATGTTATAATACATAAACTTTTTATAAATTTTTGTAAAGTGGTTTTAACGTAAAAACGGGGTTTTTTGTAGGCTTAATTTGTCGTTTAAGTTGTTTGATATAAACTTTTTATTTGAAAAAAAAAAATTGTTTTAACTTACAAATGATTGTCGTCTGAGGTTTAATCTTCCAACTAAGGATTTTTACATAAATGTAGATTTCAAATCTTCTTTAAGGTCTTTACTTGGTGAAAGAAAGACGAAAGTGTTGGGATCACCAACCTTTTGGCTGTTGCCATCATCAGGGCCTATTTATTAAGATCGATACTATGTACATGTTTTGATCCCAAAAACAACCTGGGGTCGCAACGGTTTAGGCGTTGACAGGCCTCATCACTTAAGGTGAAGGTCCCGGGTTCAAATCCAGCAGCCTTGCGTTCGTTAATTATAAACTTTTTTTTTAAAACACCGGCACCCTGAGGGTTTATATGACATCTGCTGTTGTGAACACTAAAAAAAAAGAAAAAAGAAATTGTGATAATATAGTTTTTGTCCATTAATAAATATTTTATTGTGATTTCAGGTAGTTTTGTTTTGCTATCTGGCCTGCTCCAAGGGGACATTTCTGCTTCCGTTGCTACTGTACAATTTGATTAATCCAAGACAGCCAAGACAACCTGCGGTCACCCATAAGCCGGATCCGCCTCACTACGACTTCGTCAAAATTTACGACCACTTCGATCACAACGGAGACCATCACGACGATCATCACGACCACCATGTAGACCATCACGACGACCACGGCAAACACGACCATCACGACGACTACCACGATCACCATCACTACAAAGTGGTCAAACTGGAACCTCCCAAAATAAAAGTCATACCCGGCCTGGTGAAGATCTCCGATCCGGTCGTCAAAGTCAAAGTCAAAGTGACCAAAGAAAAAGACTACGAAGACCATACCGACAAGTACGACTATTGATTTCCATTATTGAAACAAAATAATAAATATTTAAACCTATTTTTTAATATTGCTTTATTTAGAAAAATGTTTGTAATGACCTGATCCATTTTTTAGTAACTGGAGTTCCCCTTGAGCACTTGAGCTGTACTGCTTATTGTACATTATCCCTGGCTCCATTTTTGGGGGTTCGCATCACGAGTGTGATTTTGAATGAATGAATGAATGAAAAAGTACTTTATTAGATAAACAAAAGAGAAAGAAAAAACTATATAAATAAACTAAAATAATATCTATTTATGCACATATAAATAACCAGGGTGTCTCTGATATGTACAGTAAACATTCAATAGTTGAAATAAAAAAATGTCATTTTCCTGTAGTGACAGACTTCCATCGCAAACTTTACCAGATTTAAAGAGTCGGGGTTATTTATTAAAGAGATTTGCTTAAAGGTGCTATCTCGTCAACATGGGCAAGCATAAGCCGTGCTCGGAACTCGCTAAAACTGGGCATTCTGCTAGCAAATGAAGATAGTCATTTCGAGCTTGCCTGTTGCAGAGAGAGCACCTATCGGAACTATTGATTAAGGTACAGTACCCACCAGGATACCAGTGACTGGAGCAGTTGAGCACTGCAGCTATACAATTTATTGTACTGTACCGCTGCTCCATATTTTTGCGGGAGGGCTCGAAACAAAAAGTGAACTTGAGCCCCCGTTGTATCGGTGTTCGTCCATCGAAGAAACTCATTTTTCAAGGGGGTTGGGACCAAATTCAGGGTCGCTGAGATCGGGTCCCGCCCCTTCCATTGTCCATTGTCCATTCCAGTGCCGTGTCAATTTCTTCCAACAGCGGTCACCGGTCTCCTTAGGCGTCAGAAAAAGTCCAGAGGTGGGGATCGAGTACAATAGTACAGTAACTCGCACCTAATTTTGAAAAACCAGTTGACTAATATTAAGGTCCTTATAGAGCAAAAAACTAGAAGAATTTTGAGCATGGAGGAGACATTTCACTGTGAGAAATGCGGATATTGTTAATTAATTTTGAGTTTAAACGTGGCCACTCTTTGAAATTGGCCAGGGAAAAGTTGTCATTCAGCTGAAATTGTTGAGCCAAGTTATTCCAGGAAGAGAACTACGATATTTTGGACCTTATGATTTCCCACGCTGTATTGTTAGGAAGGCGGAAGGCTTAGGACCCTGTAGACCTAGGAAGTATGTAATGCAAATTGAAACACAAGTTCAACCGAGGTCTCGAGGTAGATCAAGTAGTTAGGCGTGAAAGAAGAGAGGTGATACATTTTACGGATAAAATAGCGTTGTATGGATTCAACTGTTTCATAGCGCTGGGACCCCCAACCCTGGGAATCATAGGACGCAATCACACATCACAAGAGTCTGAATTTGAGCCCCCGGTGTTCTTCATCGAAGAAACTCATCTTTGAAGAGGGTTGGTCCCAAATTCAGGTCCCTGAGATCTGACCCCGCTCCTCCCATTGATGAGTGTCGTGTCAATTTCTTTCAATTGCGGTTAGAAAATAGTCGATCGAGTCCTAGCCGAGAGACTGACGCCTTAACCACTCGGCTATCGCCCCCCCCCCCAAAAAAAAAAATATATCCTTACCTGATTCTTTAATCATCCCCTCATCTTTTAATAGCTATAATTAAAATAAAATTTTCTTCTCGCAACATAACACGATGGAAATGATTGATGAGTCAATCTTGTCCTTCTTCACCCATGTTAAACATCTTTAATTTTATATATTTGTCGAATTTCATAAATTAAAGTTATATGTATGTTTGTTATGCATATAGTTTTTTTTAACATTCTGAACGACAGTTCCTCGGTTTAAGCTGTTTCACGGCTCAAATGGCTCTGCATTCCTGTTGGACGAACTACGGCTTTCTAGCTATACAGAAGGATGACGCAACTCTCTAAGAATCGGCAGTTTAGCAACACGGGTTATTTTTTTTTCTATCATATAATGGCCGTGAATATCCTTTAATTTAAAATGAAAACGCCTACTTAGAAAGTTTCAATAAAAGAAAAATTCCAACGCAAGATTAATCCCGCCGTCCTTAACAAAGAAGGGTGTTGCCGGCGTAAATCTTAGATTTTTCATAACGCACGAAGAGGTTTGTTCGTACAATTCAGGTGGTTAAAATTTAGACAGGTTTACCTGCGTCTTATTTAGTACTGGTTATTCCCTCAGTCCTCTCTTCTAAAGGTCATTCCTACTGTTAATGGTACAGTCTAAAAGGGTTTTTACATTGATTTTCGCCTAAAAGGAATTACGGAACGTTCCATCAGATATGCGACTATTGCTATCGGAGTTCCCAACGAAATTCTGCGAAAATTTTTCTAGAATCAGGGTCTTACCATAGAAGGCAGAAACAGAACCAGAGGATGAAGGTTTATTGATTTTCAGAATTTTACGAAACTGGCATCTTACTGTTGTTGACGGCGTTCAACAGCTCAGGAAGTTCGAGGTGTTCAAATTTCCGAATATATATATTACGCAGGGCGGGTGACCAGGACCCGAGTGGTTTGAAGCCTGGGTAGGCCCCTACCCCACTCTTAAATGGTACGGGAGCTGGTCGGCTCACGAGTCGTGCATAAACCCTTTGGACCTAAATATATACAACCCCAAGATTGTGGATCATTTTATCCTGGGGAGAGTTTTGTTCCTTTCCAAGTCCTCTCCTTCGAAAGTATCGAATCATTCCCTTGCAAACCTATCGCATTCTGCAAGGTAGTGTCGAACCGTTTCTTCTCTAATTTCGCAGAAGCGACAGAAGGGATCTGGTAGAGTACCCATTATGAAGAGGTATCTTCTCAAGGAGCCTCCTGATTCCCCTCCTAGAGTTAGAGAGTAACCATCCTTAGGTTTGATTTCCTTCAGAAACTCCTTCGATTGCCTGCATCTGGGGGACATATTCCATTCTCTAAGGAATCATTTCATGCCCCAGCAACGTTCACTCGCTTTCGCTGTGCTTAAAGAATGGGGTAATACTGGTTGTGGCCCGACAAACGCAGTATTTGATCCTGATTAAATCGGTACTGGCTGACGGCTTTTCGCCCCGTACGAGGACCAGAGCACACAGAGTGAACAGCCAAAAGTCTTTGGACGATTGATCTGATGTATTTTTTACAGATAAGTGTAGGTTTGGTCTATGATATCGAGACGAGCGTGAAAGAGTCTGGAGAAGGCGAAATGCCTGCAATTTGTCCCAGAGCCTTTCCTACGTAGCGCAGTGATGGTGTGGGCGGGAATTTCATTGGATGGTCGGACAGAGTTGGTTGTTGTTCGTGGAGGATCTTTGACGGCCACTCGCTTTGTGGATGAAATTTTGGAACATTATTGAATGTCATCGATGAAACCAGCTACAATCCTATTCTAACGCACGATAATGCCCGTCTCAAGTAGCAAGCATAGTACAACCTTCAACAGCATAACATCAGGATCTTAGCCCGACCCCATCGAACATTTATGGGATGACCTCGAAAGATTAAGGCTTCAGCCTTTAGCCTTTAAAAAAGTTGTTGCCCGAGCCTAAAACCTAAATTTAAGGTTTTTACAAAAAAAGTCAATTGTTTTAGCATTTACATTACATTAATTTCTAAACTTAGTGGTCACAATTGTCTATATTAATTATTCTTTTATCTGAAGTTTTTTCATCTCAACCGAAAACCTTAGATAAAATGATAATTGGATATTTACAGTGTTTTTCCGTATCTGAGATTTAAATCTAAATTTTATAGATTTTGAATGTATTGATTATGCAATTGCGTAAGATTAAAAAAACGGTTTTTATATGTTGTTTTTGTTTAAATCTAAATACTAGAGATGAGGTCTTGTTTGAGATGAAAAAATGAATGTTTTCAAACGAGCGGGATTCGAACTCACTACCTTCGGCTCAATACGCCGCTGTTCTAACCACTTGAGCCCCCAACTCAACCGAAAACCTTTCGAATTTTTCCACTTTTTGCCATTTTTCATCAAGACCTTATATAAAAAGAATAATTGATTGATTGAGTTTTTGTTTAAAAATAAGTTTGAGCTCACATTATTATGGCATTTCAATTTTGATTGTTCAGTGTTTGATGCCATTGGAATATGTATTATTGTTACTCCATTTTAATTAAATCATTGATCAATATGGGTAAGATATTTTTTTCTAACTATAATCTTTATTATAATAACTCCTTCTGTATGCACGGACGTCAATTATTTTACCTGTGAATAACCAAATTTGGCCAGGAGACAGCCGGCCCAATGAAGACACGGCGCCGTGAATCATCCAGCTTTAAGCATAAACTCATAATTATCGGTTAATCTTTAATTGAACTGTACATTTTTAGTCCAAACCAATATTTGATTTAGTGTTATCAAAGGCAGTGCCGTTTGATTTATTGAATCTGTCGTGTAATTTGCGACCTCGTGACTCCCAATGTAGACGCCTACTGAAACGGATTGGGCAACTTTACGAGCCGCGATTTTGTGGTGAAACTGAAGGAGAGCTTGACCTTTAAGACTAAGGACTTGGATTTAACAATATTGGCCGGAATTGTTGTACCAAAGATGTTCACAAAAAGTTCTCATGCCGACTGGCACACTTATCCCTTTTATTCGGAGCAGAAATTTGGCATCCTTGTGTGGCCTTTCTATGCAAAAAAGTCACATTTTAATAAACAAAATATTCATTGTGTGAAACAAGCAGTTTATCCATGACAAGTTCTCATATGGTAGGACTCCCTTACACACTTACCATATAGAGCCAAAACTGGCTTCCTTGTGTAGGACAGACCAGGTGGTCTTTTTCTGCAAAAGGGTTACATTTTAATAAGTAAAGTATTTTAGTGTGAAACATGCAGTTGTGTTCACAAAACGTTATCATCTCCATGGCACAATTATATGCTCCTTATGTGGAGCCGAAGCTTGGCATCTTGTTGGGCCTGGCCGTGTGGCTTTTCTATGCAAAAAGTCACATTTTAATAAACAAAATATTTACTGTGTTACAAGCAGTTTATTCACGATACGTTCTCATGTGGTTGGACTCCCTAACCCACTTACTATATACAGCCAAAACTGGCTTCCTTGTGTAGTACAGACCAGGTGGCCTTTCTACCCCAAAAAATCACATTTTAATAAGCAAAATATTTATTGTGTGAAACAAGCAGTTTATTCATGACAAGTTCTCGTGTGCTTTGACTCCCTTACACACTTCCAATATAGAGCCAAAACTGGCATCCTTGTTTAGGACAGATCAGGTGGTCTTTCTCTGCAAAACGGTTACATACACAAAATACGTATCGTGTAAAACTTTCAGTTGTGTTCACAAAGTTATCTTGTCGACTGGCACGCTTGCATGCTCCTTATGTGGAGCATCGTTATAGATTAAGCCGATACAATTCGAAAACTTTAACTTAAATCAGTTCCCTTAAACGGAGCATCTGGTATTTTTCGTAGGGTTTAGGACTGGGCAGTTTCAATGCGACGGTGTTAAATTGGTCTCAACCCTACATTCCCAGACTGTCCATACGGCTTAACTATGGTGTCGTAAGCAGCCTTTTATTTTTGAGAGGAAAATCAGAACGTTGGCCAAGAAGTCCATTAACCGCCTGACTCAATTTCAGTAGTGAGAATAACTACATCATGCGTTTGTCGACGTACAGTCCGAGGCACCGTACCTTGTCTGCAGTTGGGAGATGAATATAATTTTAGAAAACAAGGGGGAGGTTTTTTACGGGGAGTGTAGATAAAGCGTCTGTGTTAAATTTTCTTTTCACACCAAGACTCTGGTAGTGCGAGAAGATGTTGAGGGTTCCGAGTGGATATGACTAGGTCGGAGCTGGTAGAGCTGTATTGATGTATCGTCTGTAAAAATAAATGTGGTGGTTTCGAGTGGTATAGTGTGTTAGCCATAACGCTTCCATGAGGAACACCAGCCTAGGGTAATATGCAGAGGAGGCCTTCGATGACTTGGCCCAATTGGCCCATGAGGAACGAATCATGTCCAACAAATTGCTGAATGGTAATTAGACTTAACAATATATTAGTGAATGTTAAGTAATTAAACTTGCAGATATTATTTTCAAGGCTATATATCTACAATATTATCTGGGGTAAATGTGTAATTTCTTCTATTTGTGAGATGATCTCTAGCTCGGCCTCGCGAACGAAATCGAAAGGATGCCGTGTCCCGAAGATCCCGGGGCAAGGTCTCGGCCGTCTTCAACGGCAAACGGGCCTGACACACATAACGTAACCCGATTCGGATTCCGGGAACGGTCACGTAACAGCGACAGAAAGCGATCGCCGGAGGATTCCGGTTTGTGCAAGACGGCATTCGTATGCTCGCCGGGTAAGGAGGAAACCGAAAGGCAAATTAGTTTGCCCAATGGCCCATTTACAAACGCTTGAAATCCCCGGCGTACTCTAAAAATACACATCGTTAGACAGCAGTTTAGAATAAAGCCATTTACTGACTGTGCAGTTGTACATTGTACTGAATTTGACACTATCAATAGAATTCGCCTTTGATTCATGAGAGGCGCTTTTGGCGCACACACACATCTAAAGATTTGTCCCCTATATTGCACTTAACCTTCATTCCGGGCGGTTCATTTATTGAAAATCTGTGGATTTCAAAAATCCATACAACACTGAAGACAGACTAAATCAGCGATGATTGGTCGCCCGTGATAGCTACGAACGACTGATTATAGACTAATGACTTAGCTGGGTAGACAGAGGTGGTTGGAAAAGTGATGGCGTGGATTAATAAATATATAAAGGAATAGATAATTGAATAGTAAATTTTTACAAATAACAGGAACAATAATTAAAATATTTTATAAAATGTAGAAATAAATAACTATTTAAAAGATAAATAGATGCCTAGTTAAAGATCTGTAAGAGAACAGGTCCAATGTGACTGTGTTTATTCATTATCCAAATTCGACAATTATGAAACAAATCAGAATATAAAATGGCAAAAAAACCTTGGGCACAGCTAGTTAGAAAAGTGGGAAAGTACTTGGAATGGTTTAAAATGGTTAGTAATACTTAAAAAAGGTTAGCGGTGGTTTGATATAGTTTCGGGTGGTTAAAGATTAAGATAGTAATATATGGTAAGAGGTGGTCTAGATATGTTTTCGAGTGGCTAAAGATGGCCGGAGAGGTAGAAATATTTCGAGGTGGTTTAAGATGGTTTAATCGTTTGAAGATGGATAAGGTAAAAGATTTGGTAAGAGGTGGTTTAAGATGGTTTAATCGTTTGAAGATGGATAAGGTAAAAGATTTGGTAAGAGGTGGTTTAAGATGGTTTAATGGTTTGAAGATGGATGAAGATAGTAAGAGAAGGTTAGAGGTGGTTTAAAATGGTTTAATGGTTTCAAAATGGATGAATATAGTAAGACATAAGAAGTGGTGGTCTAGATACGTTTTGGAATGATAAGCGATGGCGACGAAAGAGGATGACGAGGAAAGAGATATTTCTGGATGGTTCTGAGATGTTTGGTGATGGTTTCAAGATGGATGAAGCTAGTCGGAGATGATGTGTTGGAATTAAATTATCTTTTCCATTGTTTGACAGATTTCTCGCCAAGCCCGTAGTCTTCGAAATATCCAGTTTTGAACGTGTAGTAATGTAAAAATTCAAAGCACTTTATATATATAAAAAATAGCCACTGAAGGTGGTCTATATTAGATCGAAAAGAGTCTGTCAAAATGAATGCCTATTGTGAAAAAGAAAATTTATTTCCTACCCATCATGTTATTATGTAGTTCTAGAAAATCAGGAAGGACATGGTCAAAAATTGTAGGAGGTGGTTATAGGTTGTTTAAGATGGTTCGGAATAGTTTGGCCGGAGATATTTCGGGGTGGTTTAAGATGGTTGATAATGGTTAGAGGCTGGATGAATATTGTAAGAGATGGTAAAAGGTGGCCCACATTTATTTGGAATGGCGAAAAATGACATATAGAGATATATCGAAATGGTTCAAGATGGTTACGGTTTGAAGATGGGTGAATATGGTGAGAGATGGTTTACGATGGTTGGTAATGATTGGAAGATGGATGAAGATAGTAAAAGATGGTAAAATGTGGTCTACCTTTATTTGGAATGGCTAAAACGACAAAATATAGAGATATGTCGAAATGATTCAAGACGGTAACGGTTCGATGACGGGTGAATATGGTGAGAGAGAGATGGTTGAAGGGGTTTAAGATGGTTTTGAATGTAGAGTAATGCCGTAAGAAGAATGTTCAGAAGTGGTTTGTAGATGTTTTGGAACGGTTCAAGAAATAAAACTTGTTAAAGTGTAAAATACACATATTTGTGACAATCTAGTAAAGCCCTGAAGAAGACAAATTACAATACTCTCTTCTTTGTGACCGCAACCCTGATCTAAAAAACAATAATGTTGATATTAAAAAAATCATTAATTAAGACTGAATACATTACACCCTTCGAATTGTAAATTTTTGACTACGGTCGTGGTGTTTACCTTCAATATCAGAATCGATCAGTCAAGGAACGATAGTATGACAATACCAGTGCGATTATGAATGAAAAATCGAACTAAGTTATGTTATTCAGTTAAATATAAAACATTATATCATAGATCTTTTTAAAAACTTAAAAAAGATTTGTATCTCTAAATGAAGAAAAGTTGTAGGTCTAATTATGAAAACAATAAAAAGGGAAGAACAATTTTTTTTATCAACTTGACAAATTACAATGTAGTAACAGCTGACAAGACGAATAGTTATTTAACGAAAGCCACATGATTTTCATTATCAGTTTATTTGTCAACCTTCTGCAGCCGGTCGTTGGAGTTGGAATTTTCGTATTCAGAAATAAAGCTGGGTGTGTGCAGGAGCTGCAATGTGAGGTCTTCCTTGTCAATCATACTCTGCAGGAGGATGGTCGGCGTCCTGTCCGGCACCTTGTCCAACGGGCTCGATCTGGCCATGCCTTCCATAATCTCCTCGCAGCCGTGTACCACCCTGAAGATCTTGGCGAGGTCGTTGGTGTTGAGCACCTCGTCGATGGTGCGCATCACGTCGAAGATGAATTCGTCTTTGTCGCGCTGCAACGCCTCCTCGAGCTTGCAGACGACGTAGTCCAGATACGAGCTGGTCCGTAGGTAGTTATACGACTGGGTCTTCTGCTTCTTGGCGTTTTCCGAATGGGTCTTGGCCACCTCGAAACAGCCTTTCTTCTTAGCTATCTTGGTCCGTTTCAACTCGGTGACCTCCAGCTTCGCGCACGCTTTGGCATTCTTCTGCAGCTGCCTCACGCCCACTTTAAGGCGCTTCAAGACCATAGGATAGTCCTGACGGCCATGCGCCATCATATAACTACTGGTCGGACGTCGGACATACCATACCTCAATTACACCCCTCCTTCAACCGACTAGATGACCGATTTTAAAACTTATACTTACTACTATAGATTAAAAAAAAATAACAATAAAACATATGGAAATATTGTCAATTTTCATACTAAATCGCTTTCTGTAACAACTTGCTTAGCGGTAAAGTAACCTTAAGCCACTCAGTGTAACAATAAGATTAAAAATTAAGAGCAGACGTCGAACAACGAAATATTAAAGCCAATTTACTTCAATTTGCTTGACAAGTTATTAAAGTTTCGAAATGTAACTCCAAAGGTCATCTCAGGTCGAATTTTTAAGTTTCATCCCAAGGACAGGCCTAATAGTGGACCGGTTCATTCCTAAACTAGCTCTTCGCTTAATAGCAAAAAAAAAAAAAAAAGAATTTCCCAGGGGGAGGACGGAAAATGGGTATAAAAGCAGTCTGGGCGGGGCAGGGCAGTACTCTATTCCAAAGGTCGACAATATGCTGAAACTCGTGAGTATTTCACATAGGAAAATCATTATAGTTTTTTCTATAATTTTTTGCAATATGAGCAGAATTGATTTAGTTGGTACTCTTGAAAATATCAAAGTTTAGAAAATCACTTATACGCTAACGTTATAGTTTATAAGGAGCATCTGAATTATTAATATTTTGTGGTTCACCAATAACTTTAGTTACACTGACAGGCAAAAGAAAACTGTGCCCTAAATTGTCTCATTTTTAATCAATAAAAATTTGCGTTGGCTAAGTTTTAAATTGGGAATATCAATTAGAGATAATCACATTTAAGCGTTGTGGCACTTATGATGGACGTTGCGTCAGGGGTCAGCCCGAGGGTAATAGAACCAGAGGATGACGGTTTGTTGATTTTCAGAATTTTACTAAACTGTATCTTACTGTTGTTGACCTGATTCAACAGCTCAGAAGTTCGAGGTGTCCTTAAAAGGTCCGGGACCAGGTCTGCTCACGAGTCGTGCATAAACCCTTTGGACCTATTTACAACCCCAAGATTGTGGATCGTTTTATCCTGGGGAGTGTTTTGTTCCTTTCCAAGTCCTCTCCTTCGAAAGTATCGAATCTTTCCCTTGCAAACCTATCGCATTCTGCAAGGTAGTTTCGAGCCGTTTCTTCTCTAATTTCGCAGAAGCGGCAGAAGGGATCTGGTAGAGTACCCATTATGAAGAGGTCTCTTCTCAAGGAGCAATGGCCCGTTAGGATACCTATCAGCCTCCTGATTCCCCTCCTAGAGTTAGAGAGTAACCATCCTTAGGTTTGATGTCCTTCAGAAACTCCTTCGATTGCCTGCATCTGGGGGACATATTCCATTCTTTAAGGAATTATTTCATGCCCCAGCAACGTACACTCTCTTTCGCTGTACTTAAAAAATGGGAAAGAGCAGAGATAAAAATTGGACCTGCTGTTTTGTCTATAACATTTTTATCTTGCATGAAGAACTCCAATACAAAAATTTTACGTGGATTTTTTTTTTTTGGCAACAAATTAATTATACAATACAAAACCTTTTGGTTTGTTTAGAAATCGTTTTAAACTACAACAAGAGTTTTGTACGAATTTAGAAATTTCAAAAATAAGAAGCACATCGGCGAGTTCTATTTCAACAACAAATTTGATTTACAAATTTTCATTTTCCTTAGCAATTTTTTAAACTTTTTTTAAATAAATTTTAAAACAAATAATTTTTGTCTGTCAGTGTATTTTGGAGTTTAACTAACGGTTTTTGTTTTGCTTTTACTCAAATATCGAACTGAGACTTAAAGAAATGTCGTTTTATAGTTTTGTGAAATTTTTATTCCAGGCCGCTTTCTTAGTTTTGATTGCTTTAGCCTCTGCCAGCTTCGTTGGCACTCCTTTGGGATATGCCCCGCTGTACGGTGCCAACTACGGTTACGCGCCCGTAGCTGTAGCTCACGCACCCCTCGCCACCTCGTACACCAGCAGCTACAGCACTGTGAACAAACCTGTAGTCGCTGCGGTCGCCGCCCCCCTCGCCACCTCGTACACCAGCAGCTATAGCACTGTGAACAAGCCCGTGGTCGGTGTAGCGCACGCACCTGTCTTCTACGGGGTCGCCTACGGACTTGGAGGATATTCTACCCTTGTACGCTAAAACGTGTAAAATTCCCACCTAATCCGCCATCCAATCAAAAAGTGTTTCTTTTATTAAATAAACATTACTAAACACTTTAAAATATAATTATTTCCATGTATACCTTGAAACAGTTTATCTGTAGAAAAAATACACATCTAAAGCTTGGCTTGTATATAGCGAAACTCGGGGAGTCCATAATCGCAGTAATCCTCTGGCAATGGACATGTAAAATTATGAACAACATTAACATGGGACAAAACAAACCTCACACATAATTTGTACCCATGATTAATAATAATAATAATAACCGGGGCGTCGGTGGCAGCAAGGTTCAGTCTTTGACACTGCGCTCATCACTATAAGGAAAAGGTCCCGGGGAATGCAGGGCCGCTGGATTCGAACCCGACATACATACAAATGGTTTTTTTTTTTTTTTTTTTTTTTTCAAAAACACCGTCACCCTGAGAGTTTATATGACCTTTGCTGTTGCAAACGCTCGTAAAAACGAAGGCACGAGTGGGATTCGAACCCACGATCTTCAGATTGAAACGCCTCCGCAATACTGTTAAGCGCGTCGCTAGATTCATATGCCACTGCAAGATCTAGTACATGTACTTCATCTTAGGGGTGACAATGTCCGGTCGCAGTGTTTGCTCGTCGTCGGTCCTTAGGTGGAGTTCACGCTACCTGTATACCCGGAAGCACGGAGACAGGGAAGATCATCCTTTGACCGCTCCTCACGACTTCAACCAATTATGAAACAACAGCTCACAAAGACAAATCACCATCAAACAAGAACATCAAGCCACTATCACACTCAAAAATGTAAGTTGTCACATCAGCAGCGACACATGGCTACCCCAATAGTGACGTCGTGGTAGGGGACGTAAGAAACGGGACGATAAGAGGTTCAGGTGAATGCATTACTAGAAGCAGGTCTGCTCTCCAGTAAATTGGAAAAAACGATAGTTTTATAAGCAGCCAGTAAGCGAAAACAAAAACTTCATTATTTGAAAACGAATGATGATGGTAGGGTATAGGTAGGTATATGTGTTGTAAATAGCTTTTATGGTTCTATTATTAATAAACTCTTCAACTTAAAAAAAGTTTGGGGTCTATTCCTTTTCTTTTACTTTTTTTTTTTGAGGAGGGGCGCTTCTCGTCTAGCACTGTGCCTTATAAACACCTTAGGTGGTAAGTGCCCCATCACAACGTAAAAGCCATGTTAGTTACGTTGTTCTTCTCTCTCGGGTAGAAATGTGTCTTTCTTTGGAAGTTACTCTTTCAATATTTGTTGAAGTCGTGAGGAGCGTTCAAGAATGAATCAATATTCAAAATGTTTGTTTTAAATTTGTGAGCGGTTTTCTGTGTTTTTGATGTCGGTCGTGTCGGTGCGGCGTTTGTAAAGTTAAAGTTATTTTTTTAGTAAGTAGGAAAGTTTTGTCTTCATTTTAGTAAGAAATTCCATCGAGACTGCTAGTTTCTTTTGGTTTCTTGATTATATCTTTGAGTGTGACAGTGGCTTGACGAACATGTTCGATGGTGATCGGTCTTTGTGAGCTGTTGTTTCATTATTTGTTGATGTCGTGCGGAGCGGTCAAAAATGAATCATTGTTTAAAAACTTTATGCAAGGTATTGGTTGAGATAAAAAAAGTCAATGTCACGAGGATGATTCGAACCCACGACCTTCGGCTTGATACGCCGCTGCTCTAATCACTTGAGATATCGTGACTTCGATCCACGCGAACATCAACTCCCCATCTCAACCCACCTTCTCAAGGTCGTGGGTTCGAGTCCCGCTCGTGACACTGACGTCAAGAATGGCACACAAAAAAGAACTTTGACTTCGCTAACAGCTCACTAAGAAACACACATTATATATTTAATAAAAATAATTCCAATAGCTAGCGATTTCCAAAATAAATTTTGCTCTTCTGCAGAAAAGAACCCCAAAAATTCAACTCAAATAGAAAAACCATTGTAAAACCTAATAATCTAAAAAATAATAATAATAATTTACCTATTTGTTAAATGTCCTTTTCCTATTCTAATTTCAAAATATCATCACGGCCTTCGGATAGATACGCCTCTGCTCTATCTGTTTAAATTTTTCTTAATTTGTTTAAACGAGTCGTTCACCTTTAATTCATTGACTATTTTTTTTATTTGCACAACTAATACATTTATATATTCATCGATGAAAAACCAGGTTATTTCTTAATCCGAATAATTTTTTTTTACCTTAGAAAGTAAAAGAGGAAAACTTAAAAAAAATTCTTATAACATACAAACCAGTTTTCAGGGCGAACGCCTCTCTTACTAGGATTATCGTGGGATCGTACGATAATCAAATTTATGATAGATATTAAGTGTTAAATAATTTTACTAAATTTATTGTTTTTCTTGATGTTTTTGTACTTAAAATCGTGAGGTTTTGCCCATTAATAACAATTTTCTCGTTTCTCCAAATTTTGGGATGTTTAGACGTCCTTGATAAAGTCTGCTTTGATGTCCTTCCAAAGAATCCCTTGTAAAAAAATTTTGTAAAAACTATTCCATTATCGTAAGGTTTTGTGAACTTCATTTGTTAAGATAACTTTTAATTTATGCCATTTTATTTAAATTGTAACTTATCCGTGAAAAATATGAGAAATCGGAACAGTTATATTATTCGCATAAATTTTCTGTTTTGTCGTGTTTCAGTTGAAATTTTGAAATTAGAGCAGGAAAAGAACATTTAGCAAATAGGTAAATTATTTTTTTAGATTATCAGGTTTTCCAATGGTTTTTCTATTTGAGTTGTATCTTTCGGGTTCTTTTCTGCAGAAGAGAAAAATTTATTTAGGAATCCCTAGCTATTGGAACTATTTTCATCAAAAATATGTGTGTTTCTTAGTGAGCTGTTAGCGAAGTTAAAGTTCTTTTTTGTGTGTCATTCTTGACGTCAGTGTCACGAGGGGGACTCGAACCCACGACCTTGAGAAGGTGGGTTGAGATGGGAAGTTGCTGTCCGAGTGGATCGAAGTCACGATATCTCAAGTGATTAGAGCAGCGGCGTATCAAGCCGAAGGCCGTGGGTTCGAATCTCCCTCGTGACATTAACTTTTTTTATCTCAACCAAGACCTTGCATAAAGTTTTTAAACAATGGTTCATTTTTGACCGCTCCTCAAGACTACAACAAATTATGAAAGAGCAACTCCCAAAGAAAGACAATTTCTACCCGAGAGAGAAGAACAACGTAACTAACATGTCTTTTACGTTGTGATGGGGCACTTACCACCTAAGGTGTTTATAAGGCACAGTGCTGGACGAGAAGCAAAGGGGAAGACAAAACTCTTCTACTTAAAAAAAGTTTTGTCTTCCCCTATATATATATACAGCCTACCATCACTATTCGTTCGCAAAAATTACCAAACATGAAATCACAGGAATAATAAAGTTTTTCTTTGAGCTTACTGGTCCGTTATGAAACTATCGGTTTTTCCAATTTACTGGGAGACCCGACATACACCTGGATCTCTTTTCTTATGTCTCCTACCATGACGTCACTACGGGGGTAGCCAATCCTGTATGTGCCGCTGCTGATGTGACAACTTACATTTTTGAGTGTGATAGTGGCTTGATGTTCTTGTTTGATGGTGATTTGTCTTTGTGAGCTGTTGTTTCATAATTGGTTGAAGTCGTGAGGAGCGGTCAAAGAATGATACCGTATTTAAAATCTTCCCTGTCTCCGTGTTTCCGGGTATACAGTTAGCGTCGACTCCACCTAAGGACCGACGACGGGCAAACACTGCGACCGAGATGAAGTACATGTACTAGATCTTGCAGTGGCATATGAATCTAGCGACGCGCTTAACCGTGTTTCGGAGGCGAAGGCTGAGAAGTACATGGTGCTTCGTGACGTGCTCCGAGAGCGGTGGGGCAATCTAACGTCCCGAGGAAGCTCCTCACCATGTCAGTGATCGATTCGTTCTTCGCTAGCGATCGCGTGCAGTCATAAGGACAGGGACAGACGCTTTATGCTGCCTATCAGACATGAGCCGGCCAGTGAGTTGCCTCAACAGCTACCGGGAGGAGACTGACCACGGCAAGAACTCACGAGCGGACCAAGAGGCGGCGTTAAAGAGAGGAGCGGCGGCTCGTCGCAGAAGTGGACCTTCCACAGACTGCGCGGACGACCCGGACGAGGACGCTGCCGAAGGACAGAAGATTTTCACTGGGCATCCGCCCAGATAAAGTTTTCTAAAATAAGAAAAACACGTCTTGGTTGATAAAAAATGTCGGTGTCACGTGCGGGATTCGAACCCATGACCTTCGGTTAAATACGCTGCTCGACCACTTGAGTTATCATGCCTTCGTTCCTCTCGGACACCAACTCCCCATCTCAACTCTGCCTTTAAATTAAAAAAAGGCAAAAAAGGAGGGAGAATTCAAAAGTTGAGGTTGAGATAGGAAGTTGGTGTCTGAGGGACCGAAGGCACGATAGCTCAAGTCGTTTAGAAGAAAGAAATCACGGAATGCGTCAAAGGAAGCAGGAATAGACTGCGAATCCTAACAGGACACTGCAGACTAAATGGACATTTAAAGAAAATGTGAGTAAACCAAGATGGCACATGCAGATTCTGCCAAGAAGCAGAAGAAACGCCAACACATCTATTAACAAACTGCGGAGCAACATTAGCCCGCAGGAGGAAGTGCTTTGGGATGTACAATGTGACCATAGAAAAGGTACAACCAATAAAACCTGGCCTATTAATCAAGTTCCTTGACGAACTAGGATTCACCGATGTGCTTTAAGCAGAGAACGGGGGATACAATAGCTCTGAAAGGGCGCAGTATACACACCCTGAAAACCTTCAATCAATCAATAAGTAACAAACTTTGGCAAAAAAATATATCAAAAACTTGTACCTCGGGGTTTTGACCAATTTTCTGTCAAACCATTAATTTTTTTAATATAAAAACTAGTGAATATTTAATCTCGGTTAATTTCATTTATATTAAGATAAGTATGTGGAACATAAAGACAATATTACATTTAGTTTAAATAAAAGTTGTCCGGTTCTTTTCGGTCTTCGACTGTAGTTGATGCTACCCGAGGAAAATCTGGACAGTGGGGATCGCAGAGTGTAGAGTAGGGCTGCGTTGCGGATATGCCCGGGGGTAATACAAATCTTACGGGAAATTGGACTTTCGATTTGAGTCGGATAGCATCGGGTAGCGTCGCATAGGGTTGCGAGGAACTACGTACCCTATGCAACGCTATGCGACGCTACCCGACGCAAATTTATAACATTTAACCGTAATAACTTGATTTAGGGGGCCGCAAGGTTTGGCCTTTGACACGGCGCTCATCACTGTAAAGTAAAGGTCCCGGGTTCGAATGCACTGTGAGGGTTATATGATCTCTTCTGTTAAAAACCTCCACATAAAACAATTAATTAATTTATTACATCAAAATAATGCATGAAGAACGAAAGGTTGCGATTCCGATACTGATTTGTAATAGACGCTGTGTGGCTTTACGTTGCATGTGCTTGACGTCGAATAATTGTGAGCACCCTACCAAAACTTAACAATTGCAGGTAATGTGTTTACCGCTTTACCCCACACAACGGTATGCGGCGCTACCATATGCTACCCGACGCCTTGTCACGTTTTGATAGCGTTGTCCCCTCTTAAGGCACTTTTCCATATTCAAGGTTCGTGAGAAGCCCGTCAGTGCTGTTTTTCTTTATTTTGTCGGAGACTGTTGTGTGGGTGTGTGTGAAAGTGAGAGGAACGAACTTTTTCCCCTCTCGATTAAATACATCTGAAAGGAAGGAATTTAATCTTGCGATTTATGACCGTCCACGTCCTGGGAACGATTACTAAGTTTACTCTATTCCGACGAAATAGTTGTTGGATAATTTTGCAAAATTAGCGTATTCATCTCTTTATTTTTCGGGTTTGCCGTGGTATTTTCGTGTGAGCCGGACGTTTGTGGAAACAAACAGCGCCCAATCAAAAATCCCTTGGAATTATGCGATCTTTAATTGAACTTTTATATAATTTTGACACTTATGTAAAATTCCCAGGAATAATTAGTAATAAAATGTAAACGTATCAATTTTGATTGTTTCTAAAGAATATAGGATAAAATGAGCTTTGTTCAAAACAATGTGAGTGTGGTAATCAGGACGAAATGATAAATCGCGAGAACACGCGGACCAGAGGTTGAATTGACTAGCATGACGTTGTGGTTGAAACTGTCAAAGAGGTGTTACTAGCATAAAGACCACCAATCACAAATTAGCCTAGGGAAATAACCAATTTTATACATATGCAATTAACATTATGATGATTTATGATTAAAGTCTATAAAGATTTTTTTTTTTTTTTTTGACCGGGGATTTTCAGAGGCGGAGCCCGAAAGTCACGAAGGCGAGTAAGTACGAGTCCACCATCGTGTCGCATCGCCCGTCCGGTCTGATTTTGTAAATGGTACTGACCTACGAACTATTTGTCTCCGATTATATATCAAGGTCGGGATCCAACTGGTTCTTCCTGAATTGGAAGAGAAAATAAGAGAGAAAAAAGGCCAAAATCAACCCGGTAGGGGGGTGAGCGGGCTTCCTATAAAAGAATCGTCAAATGTCCACATAAGCATTCATTTGTGACACACCAAAAGTTTCACAAGATTATCGACATGTACAAGTTGGTACGTATTTGTTCTATGCATCATTTTTATCTTTTTTTTTTTTTTTTTTTTTTTGTATAATTAAGTATAAAAATATGTGATGATCGTGAGGAGGTAACATCCCAACACGTCCGTTACATACTGTCCATCTATCGTCAACTATCATATTTCTACCAATTATCTTGATTTAAATTTTGCAGTCTTTTTTAATTTTTTAAAAATTTATTTTCAACCTATTCAATCAGCCGGAGTTGTTTTCAAGAAGTTTCACTTTATTTACAACCGTCGAACGGGTTAACCATATCTATTAACAAAAATAAATTCTCTTCGATTAATTAATCTAGCTAAATGTAAGCAATGTTTGTAAATCCTAGGCCCTGAAGATGATCTCAATAAAGATCGAAACGTTGGCGCGATGAAGAAAATGTTTTTCTGAAACCTTCATCACACCAGATCGCATCTCCGATTTATAAATAATTATTGATTAACGGTCACTAATCACCACATATTATTTTTTTTATTAAAATCACTAATTTCGTGGTCCGCTTGACCAATTAATATATTACAATTAATTAAGGTTTTAGTTGAGATTAAAAAATTCAGTGTAACTAGGGAGATTCGAACCTACAACTTCGGATTGAAAATTATTTCTCAAAATATAGGCCATTATTATCAAATACTTTAACCCATCTTTCTGGGGGCCGCGGTAGCCGAGTGGTTAGTGTGAGAGACTCTCGGTCTAGTAGACCCCACGGTCGCGGGTTCGATTCCCGCCGTCGCCTCTGGCCCTTTTTTCACGATACCCTTCCTCCCCCCCCCAAAAAAAAAACTAATACGCAATAAATGTATATACAATAGTCTGGCTAGATGTGCACAGTTCATGAGGCCATTAAAAATAAAATAAAAATAAGAAATAAAATAGCCCATCTTTCTGCCAAAATTCACTATTTTTCGTAGTCAGGTTAACCAATTAATATATTCCATTAATTACGGTTTTTAGTTGAGATTAAATAAATCCGTGACACGTACGGGATTCGAACCCATGACCTTCGGCTTGATACGCCGCTGCTTGAGCTACCGTGATTTCAGTCCGCTCGAACAATAATTTCCCATCCCAACATCACCTTTTGGATCAAAGTCAATTTTTCAAATATCGTGTAATCTATTTGATTATTTTTATCTTAACCAAAACTTAATTAAAGATTAATTAATTAAAAATTATTTATTGGGTCTGTCGGACCACGAAACTTAATAGTATTCTTCGTTGAAGCTCTCCGTGGCCGTTTCATTTGTCGTTGAGAATCAAATAGATTTGACGACATTCGAAAAATGGCACGAAGGAGGGAAAGGTTTCATAGAAGGTGAAGTTGAGATGGGAAGTTAGTGTCTGTGTCTGAATGGGTCAAAGTCATCATAGTTCAAATCGTGGAGCGGCAGTGTATTTAGCCGAAAGTCGTGAATTCGAATCCTGCTCCTGACACTGACTTTTTTATCTCAACCTTAATTTAAAGATTAATTAATTGAAAAACATAATATATTGAAGGAGATGAGTGAGAACTAAGTTGAAGTGCAGATATTTGTATTTAAAAAGTGGCTTTAGGATAAGCTGTTATGTGGTATATGCAATTGTAATTTTATGTTGTTTCAGGCCGTTCTTTCTCTTTTCTTCGCCGCCGTCTCGGCTGGCTACCTCGGTACCCCGTTGGCCTACAGCTCTTACAGCGCCCCTGCTTTGTACGGCTACGGTGCCACCTACGGATACGCCGCACACGCCACCCCAGTTGCAGTCGCTCACGCCCCAGTAGCTGTCGCTCACGCCCCGGTCGCCGCCGTCGCCGCCCCAGTCGCCACTTCATACTCTAACACATACAGGACGGTTAACAAGCCCGTAGTCACCGCTTACGCTCCCGCTGTTACCACCACCGCTGTCGCCACTCCAGTCACAACCGTCGCCGCCGCCCCCGCTGTCACCACTGTCGCCGCCGCCCCAGTGACCACCGTCGCTCACGCCCCGGCCGTCGCCACCGTCGGAGTCGCTCACGCTCCCGTCACATACGGTGTCGGTTACGGTTACGGTAGCGGATACGGTCTCGGATACGGTTATGGAACCGGATACGGACTCGGATACAACAGGTACCTCGGGTACGGCGCTGGACTCGGATACTCTACCCTCCTCCACTAAACTGTCGATACACTCTGTACATAATATGCATCAGTTAATATAAATGTAATTAAAAAGCTTTTAAAACTGCATTCAATCAGTTTGTATATTAGATCCATGAGTCCATGACTTTTCCTTTTCGTCATTTCGTCAAACAAAAGGTACTGTAGATAAAAACTGTACAATTCTAGCATTTTGACCTAGTTCTACAATTTTTCCTTGGATTATTTGAAATATAAGAAAAGTAATGTTAATAATAATGATGCTCCCTCCATTTCATCGCCTTAACCTGTAATCATCGAATTACCAAATTTCACACGCGGTTAGATAAAAACTAATGAAAAACTGGTTGAGAAAGTTTTGACTATGGCACATGGTTGTGTATTTGGAGCTTCTCACGCAGTCTACCCATGTCATTATTTCGTATTCAAGGAATTGCCGGGCTTCTCTCGCTTTTTAACCTTTCTACGATTTCATTTCCGAAATAATCGAACTGTTAAGTTTCTCACGTGGTTTGATCAAATGAAATGAAATATCCCGGCAAACTTCAGTAGATGAATAGGACAAAATAATTGGAAAAATGGCCGAGAAAGAGTTGACGGAGCAGCAAACTAATCTCATCTAAATACACAACTTTTAACAATGGAATGTTTTCAACAAAAAATAGAAAAACACTTCAAATTTTTCGGCCTCCCACCCAGTTTACAAATATGCGATTTCAACAAAACAAAAAATCAAATCTAAATATATAACTTTAAACCAGGCAATGGTTTTAACAGAAATAGAAAAAAATCTTCAAACTGTTGTAATTCTCACCCAGTTTGCCAATTTTCGATTTCAGCAGAAAAAATGTAGATGCAAATAAATGAATAGGTGGATAAAATGCAAAAGACTTTTTAGGAATCTAAAAAAAATCCAACTAATCTAATTTAAATATATAACTTTAAACCAGGCAATGGTTTCAACAGAAATAGAAAAAAAATCTTGAAACAGTTGGGCTTCTCGCCCAGTTTACCGATTTGCGATTTCAACAGAAAAAAAGACTATTTAGCCATCTAAAAAAATTCCATCCAATCTAAATACACAACTTTTAACGATGAAATATGGGGCTTCTCGCCGAGTTTACTAATTTGCGATTTCAACAGAAAAAAAATGCTGATTCAATTAAATGAATAACTGGACAAAATGCAAAAGACGTTTTAGCTATTTCCAAAATTCCTACCTAATCTAATCTAAATATATAACGGCTTTAATGAAAATAGAAAAATGTTAGAGCAGTCATTCAAAAATCTTAGTGCATCGCAAACATACGTAATAAATAAAGTAAAATTTTAAGTATATAAATATACTGATAAATTTTCATAAACCATACACATTATCATGAGAGGTTTTTTTTTGTTAGTTATAAATTAAAAGTGTAGTGAGCAAAACGGGATATTATAAGTATATTAGCAATTTGCGCTTATTTTATGTAGAAACATGATTACGCCATTAATTAACCTGTAATCAATATTAAATTCGGCAGCAGCTGAAGGCTAATCTGATGACCCACTTTATTACTGCCAACAAAAAATGTAACTTTAAGTTTTATATCACATGTTTTCCTTATTGTGTCAATTTAACAAAAGCGTAGGGTTTTTATTTGATATGTTTGAGGTTTTCCAGTCTGTGTATGAGTTCGGTATCGTTGATGGTCTCTGGTGCCTCAACGCTCGTGCCAGGTTGAGGCAACTGGAGATTCACCTCTAGCCCGGTCTCGTCGACAACTTGCTGGAGAAGCTTGTTCACTTCGGTTATGGGTATCGAGCTGGCAGCGGTGCTGTGCATGGAATCCTCGAGGAAGCTCGCCTGCACGTCCAGGTTCTCGAACTGCCTTTCGAACTTCTCCATGACGTTGGATATCTTGATGAGGTCCATCGACTGGAGGGCGACTTGCATCGACTTGACCACCTTGTTCATCGAGTTGGTCACACGGCCGGAGAGCAAGGCGCTTTCTATCTTACAGATGACCGAGTCCACCCTCGCGCTCATCCGCAGATAGTTCTGCGCCTGGGTCCTCTGCCGGATGGCGTTCTCGGCGTGGATCCGGGCTTCTTCGACGTGGCCTTTCTTCATCGCCTGCCTCGTCATCTGTACTTCCTCCGCTTCCAGCTTGGAACATCTCTTCGAGTTCTTGAGAAGCTGTTTCACCGTCAGTTTCAAGTTGTACAGGTTGCTTTCGATGCGTCTTGGCGATCTCAACATCTCTGTCTAAATAAATTTCTCGACTCAACGTATCAGCAAAAAATCTTTCAAACCCTCCATTTTTTCTGTTTTCCTTAAGAAAACACGCCTACATCTTCAATCGCGCGTTGTTTTAAAGTTTATGAAAGGAACATATGTTGAAAAACTATATTAATCTTTCACTTAGCCTTGGAGATGCTGCTTGCATCCAAGCCGTGGTACAAGCACTGGATCTTACTCAAAATAAAATACGTTACGAAGACTCGTTATTACTTTATTGAATAGTTTCATTGCACGATTCAAACGTAAATTTTTTAATATGATAGCAGTTTGTAAGGAATTATAAAATGAAATTAAGGTTGTCAACGTATTTTATTCTACCTTAATAATTTTCGAGGTTTCGACTTTTTCCTCCTCCGTCGTCTTTATACAACTTCATTGCGGTGGGTTGCGAATTAAGAATTCAAGGACACGAAAGGTGAAGTTGACGATTGAGCCGTCAAGGGGTATCTCTGAAGAAATGAGAGCGCGTTTCGCAACATCGTGGATCCAAAACCCTCGGCGAGTTGTGCGACCGAGTTATCGAGGGAGTGGCGGCCGAAGTGGGGGATGTTATGTATATAAAGGCGCCGGGGTGGTTCAGTGGACATTGTATCAGCAGAATACAAACAGCAACCATGTACAAGTTGGTA
>CM077110.1:16938898-16950973 GCA_039619505.1 Cimex hemipterus | reverse complement strand
AATTGCTGCCTTTTTCCAGGCTCTTCTTCCCCTCTTCTTCGCCGCTGTCTCAGCTGGCTACTTGGGAGCTGCTCCCGTCGCCGCCCCCGTCGCTTACGGAGCTAGCTACGGCTACGCTTCCCACACCGTCGCCGCCGCCCCCGTCGCCGTCGCTCACGCTGCCCCCGTCGCCTACACTTCCCACGCTGTAGCCGCTCCCGTCGCCGTCGCTCACGCTGCCCCCGTCGCCTACGCTTCCCACGCCGTAGCCGCTCCCGTCGCCGCTGTCGGAGTCGCTCACGCTCCCGTCGCCACCTCCTACGCCAACACCTACAGGACCGTTAACAAGCCCGTAGTCGCTGCTTACGCCGCTCCCGTCGCCGCCCCCGTCGCCGTCGCTCACGCCGCTCCCGTCGCCACCGTCGGAGTCGCTCACGCTCCCGTCGCCGTCGCTCACGCCGCTCCCGTCGCCGCCGTCGGAGTCGCCGCCGCCCCTGTATCTTACGGATACGGTCTTGGATACGGACGTACCCTCGGATACGGACACGGTCTCGGATACGGATACGGACACGGACTCGGATACTCCGCCCTCGTCCACTAAATGTCTCCTTGACAACTTCTCAACAAGCCCGATACCTTTTGAATCCTCTTGTAAATAATTTAATTTAAATAAATTATTTAAAAAAAAAACAATATATGACTAAGAACTTTCCCATAATAAAAAAAGAAATTTAAGATACAAAAAATAGAATGAGTAAAATTTTAACTATTTCTCTAATTTATAGATCAGTAACATTAAAAATAAATTAGCGTGAATACCAAAGTCTTTAACGTGACATACTAGGTGTTTTTAATGAAATCAATAACTCTTCATACACATCAATAATTGACGAAAAACTGACAGGTCGAGTTGAGTAAAATGTAGTGGACAGATCTGCCGAAAAATAGAAGAAAGGGCAAGGATTATTTAAAGCCTATGAGGAAGTCTTAAGAGTCACAGAAAACAATTACTGCAAGCTGGCATTTACAGGTTTGACGTAAAATGTATAAATTCAATGACCCAAGAAAGTTGGCAATTTGCATAAGGCAGATCGGTAGAAGAGTAGAAAAAAGAGCAGAGATCGTTTATTTACAGGCTATAACAAAAAGGCTTACGATGCAACCCGAACATGAACTTGAAAAAGTTTAACTTAAAGTATCGAAACTTGACGCACTTGACAACTCTGAAATGTAGGGACGATGCACAAGTAACACGAGACAATTAATGAGGCATGGCGAGAGTTCAACTTAACAAAAGTGGGGTTTTTTTTATAATCAATGTTGATTTCCACATACCAATTAAACCGATAAAAACAAAACATAACCTAAATCAGAACTAACAGAAAATCAAAAAACCATTTACAAGAAAGGGAGAAAGGCGTTAATTCCATAATCTAGCTTGCATTACTCGAATTCCCTTCATTTTGAAACATATGGACATTAAAGAGCAAATTATAGAGATATTTCTTGTACTGATTGCATAAAAAAATAGTCTCGGAGTTTCGGAATACGCATTGAACATATTGTAAGAAAAAAAAGTAAAGATTGGTATAAAATGCGTGGGAATTAAGATGCCGGGATCATTCCCCGAAGGTAAAACTTCTTCACTCCATTGGTGGATAACCTGCCCGAGCTCAACCGAACCAACTGCACCATTTGGAACAATTTGACTTCAAGATTTTCACAAACACAGGAAAAATGAAATTGGCCGGACTATTGTTTTAAAAATCAGGTTGAGAAGTCATTTCCAAATGTACATAAATTAAAATAAACAGGGTTAAAATAAAAAACAAAAAAATTATAAAACTGATATCCTCTCAATAAAATTACTGTAATGGGATAAATATTGTTAAAGTGAAAGCATATAATGGAAGTACCTAGAAGAACAGACATACATAACAGGCAAGAAAGCAAAGGACGCTGCTTTGGGTATGGGGTTGCCATCTGCATATGAAAGATATCCAACTTCATATGTAAAAAAAGTGCGAATAAAGATTCGCCCTGGATGTACTAGAAGGAGACAAAAAAAAACAACTGATAAATTGCATTTAGTGCAAAAGAACTGAAAGAGAGCTGTGTCCAAAATGCAGTACCTAGAGTACCATATGACCCGGGAAAACAGTCTTTGTATACAAAGCAAACATGGAAGCACCTAAGAACCGGGCAAAACAGGCAATGACGAACCTCTTAAATGAATAGAATCGAGTCATATGCGCATAAGTAAGGAATTAGAAAAAGAACAATAAACAAAAAATCTGAAGTGCTTGTTACTACGAACCCATCCTTAGTCTCCTTATCATCATCACATCAAACCATACCACCTAATCGACATCGAACCAATAAAGCAAAAACCCGAAAACGTCTTCCCATTGTTTTATACTCTATTTTCACTTTGTACTCTATTGATTTTGAAGTTGCTAAGCATCCAGTAAACGAAAGCGGAAAATTTACGGATGTTTTGCAGTTGTGATGGCACGATTTGTGTTCAGCTGTTCAAATCCATCGGCCTTCAAGACGTACGAGTATAAACATTTACGCTGCTGAAGCTTCTGACCTGAGGGACTAGGAAAAGGATTAAGAAGGAGGATTAAACACGCTTGGGTCATATCAAACTCTTGGTTCCTAGTATCCTCATTATCACCATTTCAAACCATCTGGCACCATCGAAAATACAGAAAAACACGAAGTGTGTCCAGGGCAAAAGGTTGGTATGGTATGGTGAAGAAGAATACTAAAGACCCGGGATTTGCACTCCCCAGGCACTGCAGCCTATACCTTCCTAGTTCCTTAGTTCAGTGCAATAGGCTCAATCGTTCTCCTTATAAGTATCAGGTCGCTGCTACAATTTTATTCCCTAAGTTTTTTCGTATATTAGGTTGAATCTATATAGAGGAGTTGCTTCTCATTCGAAGATGATTTGGGCGGCTATTTCCTCCTCTTCATAACATAATCTGAAAACGGGATCATCGTTGTATATGTTTCCTCAGATACCAGTGACCGGTTAGTAGTCCTATCGCTCCTCTTGGGTTTAGCCCTCTCCAGTGGCAGCAGTGATTTTGCCAGTCTTGGTTTGTGTTGTTTCATCCTAAGTTCACTACAGCAACTGGAGTTTATCCACTAATTCTTTTGTATTGTTTGTATCCATTCTGTGATTGAGGATTCTATATCTGTTTTGTTTTTTATCCCAAGTGTATGTTCGAGACATTATGTGTAGCGAGCAGATCTTCCTCTGACCAGTCTGCTTTCTCGTTAGCCAAAATTCCCCTATGCCCTAACACCCAAGGTATCTTCAGGTTGTGGGTTTCTTCAGGTTTTGGAGATTTTGGATGCAATCACTGACTAATTTTGATGTGATTCTTTTACATGCTAATGCTTTAATACTTGCTTGCCTATTAGATCCTATGAGGATTTTTATGCCATTATAACCTCTTTAAAGATATTCCAGGGCACAAGAATCGATGGCATGTAGTTCTGCTTGAAAGAACGAAATGTACTTTTTTAATGAGTTTGATTGCTCACGTTTTGGGCTTGTACAGTAAATGCTCTTCTGCGTTGTTCCTCTCCTTTACAATCAATTCAGACTTTGTAGGATATTGAGAAGATTGTTTCCGGGATGGCAAAAAGTCAAAAATATGCCTTGTTAATGTTGTTACCAAAACGTGATGGTAATGTTACTAAACTAAGAATCAAGAAAAAGCAATAAGCTATAATGTATAAAGGCAATGATACAAATTAAGACAGATATTTTTCTTCTGAACGCAAAAGATTACCATAATCATTGCGTAGCACCTTCCTCCTTATAACGTTTATAACCTACGCATCGAGTTATTTTCTTATTTTCTCTTCTGATCAATAACAATACCAGAATTTTATATTGTGTTTTTATAGAAAAAATTGCCAAATATGACAGGTTAGATGTTGGTATAATAAATAATATACATTCAATACTTCCACAGTTTTGTTGAGAAACACGTTTCAAGCAGATCGTAAATTAAAAATAAGACTTAATTTCGAATTTTTTTTATAGTTTTATTCTGAAAAATAAGGTAGAAGATACTAACTATTACAAATTGGTCATTTATTTAAAAATATTCTTCATAAAAAGAGCCTAATTAACATTCACAACTGAGATAAAATTATACATTCACTGCTAAGATGTTTATGTACCTTTTGGCGATATTTCATCTAGTCTATTTTTCATCTTTAATGACACTTATTTGATACCGGTGTACGACACTATAATCGTGATAAATATTTTTCTGGTAAGTTGAATTTCAACTGGACAAATAGCTTCACCTTGCTGTCTGGAATTGTCAAACGATCTGGTTTATGATTGATAGCAGGTTACGTCGTGTAATCGTTCTGTGATTGATTAATTTGTGTTTTACGTTCTTTTTGTTTAATACCATCAAGTTTTGACCCTTTTAACGACAAGTCTATATGAGTCATTTCTTGCAGAATACTGTGGTCGACTTTGAACCTTAATTCTCTGAATTAAGTAAGAACAGCGACAAGTTTTGTGAGTTCAATGACAATGGGACATCTCAAAACATCCAAAACAGGTTCCGAAAATATGTCCCATTTATATTCCGTTTTCAGTGTAAGTGGGAGATTCGGTTTGTATAAAAGAGAGGAGCATCTTCTGAATAATCGTACTGCATCTTCAGCAATCTACAACCATGTACAGTTTGGTAAATTAAGAAAAAATATTTGATTTTGTGTTTGTTTTTATGAGATTTTATGTTTATTTTTGGTGTAGGCTTTCATTCCGTTGTTGTTCGCCGCCGTCTCGGCCGGATACTTGGGCTCTACTCACGTCGCCGCACCTTTGGGTTACGGCTATGGAGCTACTTACGGATACGCCAGTAACGCTGTTGCCGCCCCTGTCACATACGCAGCACACGCTCCCGTAACTTACACATCAGCTGCCCCGGTCACGACTGTAGCCGCTGCTCCCGCCGTCGCTACCTACGGTGTCGCTCATGCCCCAGTCGCCACTTACAGCGTAGCCCAAGCCCCCGTCGCCACATCCTACTCTAACACTTACAGGACTGTCAACAAACCCGTTGTCGCTAGTTACGCCGCCCCTGCTGTCACAACCGTAGCCGCCGCTCCCGCCGTCGCTACCTACGGTGTTGCTCACGCCCCCGTCGCAACCTACGGTGTTGCTCATGCCCCCGTCGCCACTTCCTACGCTAACACTTACAGGACTGTCAACAAACCCGTTGTCGCTAGCTACGCCGCTCCAGCCGTCGCCACCTACGGTGTCGCTCATGCTCCAGTCGCCACTTACAGCGTAGCCCAAGCCCCCGTCGCCACTTCCTACTCTAACACTTACAGGACTGTCAACAAACCCGTTGTCGCTAGTTACGCTGCCCCCGCTGTCACGACCGTAGCCGCCGCTCCCGCTGTCGCCACCTACGGTGTTGCTCACGCCCCCGTCGCCACTTCCTACGCCAACACTTACAGGACTGTTAACAAGCCCGTTGTCGCTACTTACGCCGCCGCTCCAGTCACCACCGTTGCCGCTGCTCCTGCCGTCGCTACCTACGGTGTCGCTCACGCTCCAGTCACAACCGTTGCCGCTGCTCCTGCCGTCGCTACCTACGGTGTCGCTCACGCTCCAGTCACCACCGTCTCCGCCGCACCTGCCGTCGCCACCTACGGCGTCGCTCACGCTCCTGTCACTTACGCTAGCTCCTATGGTACATACGCACCTGCCGTTTCTACACTCACCGCCGCTCCTGCAGTTACCACCGTAGCTTCAGCCCCCGTCACCACAGTCGGAGTGGCCCACGCACCCGTCTCCGCTGGATACGGTCTCGGCTACGGAGTCGGATACGGATACAACGGTCTCAGTTACTCCGGCCTCGGATATGGTCAAAACTACGGTTACTCCACCCTCCTCCATCATTAAATAGACTGAAATTGTTACGTACTTGCAAATATGTATATAAAAGGTCAAAATAAAAATAATTGTTATATCTAACTTTCTGAACTCCTTCATTCATACAATAATACGACAAAATAGTATGCATGGTTTTGGTTAAGCTTCTTTCGGCCCATAACCATACGGTTTACCTTCTTCCAGCCATATTTATACCATCGAAAAGTTTACCTTTTTCTCTTTTTTTGCTAAATTTTTCTCATTTTTCAATAACTATACTTCATGTTTTTTTAAATCTATATATACGAGATCAATCTGAATTAGAAATAATGGTTACGAGAATCAGTCGAGGTCATGAACGAGAAAAAATAGCTTGTTTTAATCCATCAACATGCCTGTTTAAGACCAGAAATTAAGTTTACAAATTAAAAATCGAAGTTTACATAAAAACTGATTAATAATTTAGTGTGAAATCGCTTATTGAGCAGGTGATTATTAAAGGAACTTGCGTATATATTACGACACATATTTATTTAAGCAGCGGCGTATTTAGCCGAGGGTCGTAGGTTCGAATCCGGTTGGTGACACTGACGTTTTCTCTCAACCTATAGCTTACATAAAGAATAATTAATTGAAAAAAAAGTTATTCGGTCAACTCTAATCAAGTTAAATTGAATCACAAATTCTCGAACTGTACACAATGCAACATTGTGGCGTCCCATTGATCATTTTATGATTTATAACAAAAAACTGTAATAATTTATGACTTGTAGTTCGACTCAATGAAACATAAATATAGAGTAATATATGGATAAGAGAGCAAACAAATCTTTTTCTCCAGCACACAATACGATTATTTTTTATGACCTTCATTTGCTATTGACAACTACAAAAACGCATTAAGTAATTTTTTTCTGCTGATTGTGTCGTTTGAGTTACTTGTACGAGAAACTGCTCAGTGACAACACTCTTTCACACAGAAACCAAGTCATTAGTCAGTTAATGAGAAGGTCTCGGGGCCACTTTCGCCTCAATCACCTTCGAGGTTTTTAGTTATTTATAACTCCAACAGAATGAATCTTCTTGAAACAAATGAGTAATTAAGCAATAATAACAAAAACACATGGCTTAAGGATTCGTGGTAAGTATACTAATTTAACTTTAACTAAGTTCAAGGAATGGGCTAATACATTTATTTCATCGGGATGATAATTGAGCAATCTCATTACCTTCGGGTAGTTTAGTCCATATTCTGTTTTGCAATGTGGGTCAAAGAACAATGTTTCTTTAGTGGTCACTGAGAAACACGTAGTGACAAATATAAGGTTCGGTTATCAACGGTTACAATTTCCAATCCAAAATGAGATCAGCAGAAATACAACGGGTGCTAAGCGATTCTACACCAAGCCAAATCTGAAGGCCATTATCCTGGTTGCTTTCCTTTGTACTTTTTCTAAGTCGCTAATCTCACCACCCGACACTTACGTATTCCAGATGACTGCGCACTAAGGCTTCATATAATATTTAACTGCCAAGACATTTTAAAAATCTCTAGAAAACCTAGTAGTAAAGTCAAGGCTGCGTAGAGCCTTACCTCGAATTTGTTTGATATGGTCACTGAAATCGCCCTTTCTGCTGAAAACGACACCAAGATCGGAGATAATGCCAACCTCTTCCAATCACTGCCAGGGGGCCGGGGGGAATTTTGGGTAACGAGAAAGTAGACAGACCGGCCAGAGGAGGATCTGCAAGACCACTCGTAGCCCCGAACCTATTCTTGGGAGGTATACAAATATAGAATCTTCCGTCGCAGAATGGATGCAAACAAAGGAAAAAGAGAAGTGGATTAACTCTAGCTGTTAAATTAACTATGATAAAGCTTCACCAAGACTAGTAAAAGAACTGCAGCAATTGGAGAGGGCCAAACTCAGAGGAGTGAGTGGTAGGACTACTGGCATCTGAGAAAATATCTAAACAACATGGGTATATACAGCAATGATCCCATTTGCAGATTATGGAATGAGGAGGAGGAAATAGCCACTCATATCATCTTCGAATGCGAAGCTACTGCTCATTGCAGATTCAACATAACTTACGAAAAACTTAGGGAATAAAATTGTAGCAGCAACTATCAATGACCTGATGCTTCTAAGGAGAATGATTGAGTCTATTGCACTGAACTAAGGAAGTACAATAAGCCAGAAGGCTGCAATGCTTGAGGAGTGCAAACCCCGCTCCTAGTATCCTTCCTCCCCATACCATACCAATCTCTCCCATCAACGAATAATCAAAACAAACAATGTCACGAGGTCATTTTTTGGTAAATTTGATTACCTTGCATTTGTTATTATTCAAAGTAAGACGATTCTTCTCACACCAATTAATGAAGCAGCCTAGGTCCTCCTGTAAACCAACACACTCGTAAGCAGAAGACACGGAGATAAACAATTTTCATATCCGCCTATAAAGAAAACTAACAATCCTTGAATATCCTACAGACATCATTGAAAAAAACAAGAATTAATATGACAGTTAGAATCCTGTTGTACACCCGAAAATTTTGAAATCCTATGCGATACTGAGTTATTAATGAGAAAAGGGAAAGAGCGATGAGATAAAAATGATCCCATGAAGACAAAGATCGCCAACTACAAGGATTTTCAACTTAAACAGAAGAAGCCTCTCTAACAACCCTAACCATTTTCTTGAAACCGCACACCCCGGAGTACTAGGTGTTCTTCGAAGTAGAGGATATGCCCACATTCGAGCTAATAAATACATTCACACTACAGACGTCTTCAAGACTAAGAGTATTCCAGTATAGTACCTACTATTTCAATACTATTTTTCCGGGAAACACCAGTAAACAGTTCGGAAAATTCGTCCTCCTGCTTTTCTCTCAACAGTGTGGCAAATTAAGAGAACATTTTTATATGCGATTAGCTTTTATCCGGGACTTAGTTATGCGGGCCCTCTGTTTTAATAGTTTTAATGTTCTTTTCAAATGCGATGCATACTGCTAGCATGGCTTTTTAATGTAATATCCCAATTCCCCGGTAAAATATCGTCTGTATGATTTCAAGAAATCCTTTCATAGATATATATAAAGATGATCTCTGAGAACTACATAAGTATTTTAAGGTGGGTTCATCTTCCGGGCTTACAAAATTGACTTTATTTAAATACCTTTGCAATCTAACCAAGCCTGTGGTTATTTTTATAAAAACTAATTATATATTAACTAATTAATTCATCAGAAGTTAGACGCTTGACGGGTTTACAAATATGACTAGTTAATTAATTATATCTAGATGGTACCATTTTTCTAATCCTACTATGTAATATTTTACTCATTTATAAAGATTATTGATATTTTCTTTAGTCTCTCTTAGTAGAGAGCAGTCTGTTTAAGTTAATTATTATGTAATTTAGTAATAATTTACTGTATACTGAATTCTGATAAATATGTCAGTTGTTGAGTGTCATCACTCCTGTGTTTTGTTCTTAGTTGTGTGAGAGGCTTATGGGTTTATTGGTGGTTTATAAAAACAAAAAAAATTCAATTTTTAAATAATTGTAATAATATTAAATTATATACAAAACAGCAGGAACTTCAAAAGTTAGAAGACTTTTAGTGGACGAGGGCGGAGTATCCGAGTCCGTGTCCGTATCCGTAGCCGAGGCCTTGGCCGTATCCGTATCCGAGACCGGAGTATCCGAACGAACGTCCGTATCCGAGACCGTGTCCGTAGGCGACGGGAGCGGCGTGGGCTACTCCGACGGCGGCGACGGGAGCGGCATGGGCTACTCCGACGGCGGCGACGGGAGCGGCGTGAGCGGCGTAGGTGGTGACGGCGGGAGCGGCGTAGGTAGCGACGGCGGGAGCGGCGTAGGTGGCGACGGCGGGAGCGGCGTAAGAAGCGACTACGGGCTTGTTAACGGTCCTGTAGGTGTTGGCGTAAGAGGTGGCGACGGGAGCGTGAGCGACTCCGACAGCGGCGACGGGAGCGGCTACGGCGTGGGAAGCGTAGGCGACGGGGGCGGCGTGAGCGACGGCGACGGGGGCGGCTACGGCATGGGAAGCGTAGGCGACGGGGGCGGCGGCGACGGTGTGGGAAGCGTAACCGTAGTTAGCTCCGTAAGCGACGGGGGCAGCTCCCAAGTAGCCAGCTGAGACAGCGGCGAAGAAGAGGGGAAGAAGAGCCTGGAACATGAAACCAAAATCAAATACAAATCTACAAATATAAAATTTCTCCAATTTACCAATTTGTACATGTTTGCTGTTTGTATTGGTTGGATACAATGTACCTTCAAGGAATCCCGGCCGCCTTTTTATACATGAGATCTCCCACTTTGCAACCACTCCCATCCCCTTCAAAACATGTGTAAGACAGAAAAAAACCAGTTTTGACTTTTTCCGATGCAATTCCTCCAATTGTCAGTCTAGTTTCGTTTTCAGTTTAGCCCAATTACAGGGGCAAAATTAAAAACCTACCTAACTGAAAAAGTAACATCCCATGGAATTGTCAATGTCATGAACAGTATTTCTTTTGTTTGCCATCTTCAAAATTTTCTTTCTTTTTCCCACAATCTGTACAGAAATGAAAGTCTTTAATATACCAGAAGAAAAAAACCTAGGATATTTTTGAACCAAGGCCAGTGTGTATACACAGATCGCGTCAGTGTCATTGGGTACGTAAGTGCCTTTGTACCTTCATAATACTCCAAGGTGTTGTCCTAGTTCGCTTTTTTGAAAATGTTGTTAATGTTGGCGGTCATGATCCAACTCAAATTATGATCATTCTCTACCCGGCTCTTTAAATTATCGCGTACGGTAGAGACACACCGCGTACCGTGTATACATCAATTCGCCATTAGCATTTGTCATACAATTCGAAACGAAATTCTTTCAAATTTCAGGATCGTTAAGGCGACGACGGATTTCAACATGAACTTGGGTTCGTCCATTCTCGCTATTCTGTAGCAGCGGATAAGAGATGATGTAACTAAGAAATATTTAAATCTTTTGTCTATTGATATCCGTTGAATAAAGCCGATCCTTGCATACCATACGAGTCTTCTATAAGTTTTTTCAATTCAAGTCTATCTAATTTTTTAAAATTGATCAGAATCAACCAAAACGGTTGCAAAACCTGCTCTACTAACATTGAACTTTCGCTTCTTTGCGCGCGACGAAAAAAAAGCGAGAGGGGGAGCTGCTACATAATCAAACGACAGGGGCCATTACACTGATTCTTATAGAAGCAATCTAATTATCTGGGACGTCCTGGCGTGGCCGATTTTCCGACTAAAATCGTATTCGAATACAAATGAAAATTTCCCACAACAGAATCGTTACAAAATATTAACGAGTCGGTTTAACGGGCATTGCCTTATAAGTGTGATCTGGGTGAACTTACGTCCGGTGAAAGGACAGGCGGTTGCGGAAAATTTTTACTCGAACACCTATGAAATTACATCCACCAGGTTCAAATAGTGTAAGACCTTGCTCGAGAACCGGCATCTTAATTTCAAAACTATAAAACTGACGTAATAACAACAACAAAAAATACATCGTACATGTGAATCGGCGCTTTTTCTCATATGTACTTTTATTTATCTACCTTTTATCCATATTTGAACCTTTATTTTACCAAAAAAGGGCGCGCCTATAAATCTATCTAGGGCTTTACTGTTAAAGAAACGTTCAATCCTTCAACCTTACCAAACTCGATCAACTTATCAAGGAAAACGTAAAGTAAATGTAAAAATTTCTATTTGAAAGAAGCGGCAAAAATTGTTGAGTCATTCCGCGACATGATAAGGTACATAGGCGTATATAACTATGCTTTCTATGCAATACAATCTGAACTAAATCCTTGCAAGCACACTCAAGCATACACCACAAACCACTAACACAACTCTTTCTCTCTGTCCCTTTTTTTGTACAGAAATGTCAATGCTGTCAGTTGTTTGATTTGTATATGTACTACATATGTCTCTATTTTATTTGCCATTCTCATCATATATTCATTTTCTTTTTTTTTACTTTGGTCTTTTATTTGGTTACTTGTTTATAAATCATGTTTGTTATTTATCAAGTGTAAGCGTCTGGGCCTGGCTCTCTCTCTCTCTCTCTCTCTCTCTCTCTCTCTCTCTCTCTCTCTCTC
>CM077110.1:16912235-16930485 GCA_039619505.1 Cimex hemipterus | reverse complement strand
TGGTTAGAACAGCGTCGTACCGAGCCGATGGTCGTGGGTTCGAATCCCGCTCGTGACACCAACTTTTTCATTTGATTTAAAAGAAGTTATTTGGTCAATCGGACTACGAAATATAATGGATTTTAACCAAAATCAATTGTACATTGGCTTCAAGTCAGGGATATAAGCAGGGTGAAATAAAACGCATTTTTCAATTGTGACAAAACCTGGTGTTTAATATGCTCAAGTCGTTTTGTAAAATTTTAATTAATCCATGTGCAAAAATACTAAAAATTGCGATAATTGAAATTATAAAAACGAATCAAAATTTATAAAATCTTTATACAAAAATCCCTTTTGGGCCAATTAATCTAGTGCAAAAATTGTTGCTTAAGTCCGGATTAATTAAACCAGTAGAAAGGTTTGACCTTGTAAAGAAGTCTTGGAAAATCAACTTATAAGCAGGGTGAAGCAATAAGCTTAGGCAAATTCCAGCTATACCATAAACCTAGAAATCAATGCACTATACAATGAATTATGCTTCGATGTTAAATAAAATTCATAAAAACAGTAAAAGGTAGACATTGTAAAGACACATTAGGTAATCAAGGTTATAAGTAGGGTGAGGCGATAATCTGACATCTAATGCCTGGAAATAAATATTCCTAGATGTAAAATTGTCCTAGAAAGGGAGTGAGGCAGAACATTATTTCCATTCTACTTACTTCAGCATTTAATTAATTTTCTAATTAGTTATTTAAATTTGTTTGTTTAAATATAGAGGTGTTTCTGTAATAAAAATATTAGAATTTTTAAAAGATTTACCAAGGAGAGTGGTCGCCCCAAAATGAAAAAACGTTAGAATCAGGTTTATAAACAGGGTGAGGCAAAGCATTGTTTCCATTCTGCTTAGTTCAACATTTGACCAAGCTTCTAGTTAAAATATAGCGATTAGTTTCCGTTAGTCGATAATAATTCAGAAATCGTGAGATGCGTTCTGGTGTGATGCAGGTTTCAGAAAAATATTTTCTTTATTGAGCCAACGTTTCGACCTTTATCGAGATCATCTTCAGCGGCTGGGATTTACAAACATTGTCTAAATAAACCGGGTGAGACAAAACGTTGTTTCCATTCTACAAATTCTAACTTGTTGGTTAAATTCACGTACATAGAAAGGTTTTAAAAATGCGTAAATTGCCCAGTTGAACAAATCAAGGAATAAGTGGTGTTCACTGTCCATTTTGGATTGAATTTTTTTTTTTTTTTTTTTGCGTTTTGCATTGCACCACCTAGCAAGCCAGCGAATGTGACAAGTCCACGCATGTAAAATCTTCCCAGTGTTCTTTTTGACTGGGCTTCTAAGAAGTCCTCTCGGGGATAAAGTCCGGACGTTAAAGGTCCGCATGGGACTCAACGCCAAGGAGTAAAGATGGGAACATCGATAAAATTTAAAGGCAAAAAAATTCAAATTTTGAATTGGCTTGGTGTCCTCTAGTTTCAAGACGGCTGTAATTCGAAGACTGTATTCTAAGACGGTACAACGTCCGGGTCATAAGTAGGGTGAGGTCTGCCGTCTATTTTTGCAAATCTATCTGCGAAAAAGTTATGCTCTTACATGTTGTTGGCGGCTTCGTATGATTGGGTTGAACGAAAAGATTTAAGTTTATCGTCTTACCTTTTAAAGCAAACCAGCTTTAACCATCTTGACCATATTCTACTTGCTTGTATAATGATTTATTAATGGACCAACTTTAATAATAACCTAGTAATTGATATTCAATTGTGAAACGAGCCAAACGGTGTCCATTTTGAAAATCCAGGTCCCGAATCGCACGTTGAGTATTTTCACACGGGGTACACTGTGTTTTCAGTATCGGGATTGTATTGTTGTCACGCCCCTGAACGCCTGTGGCTAATTTTTCTCTCGACCCAATCTGAATTTCGTCAGAAGCACACGCGTGCCATATCGTGCCGATTTTTTTTTTCAGCCTGGGAATCTTCCACGTATCGATTGTAACGCGCAACGCCGTGCGAAAATCCCCGAAAAGTCCGCATGTGCCCGTATATAAGCAAGGAAAATTCTCTGTTGTTATTCATTGTTTTTGAAAGAAAACAACAACAAACAACTATGTTAAAGCTGGTAAGTTTATTTATATACATTTATAAACGAACATAGTTCAAAATTCCACTATCATTCCAATGATCATTTCAACTTTATAAAAACCAATAAGTAATTTCATTTGCAAACAAAGCCAAGATAAACTACGTAACCTTTTTGACAGACAGATTTAAACTTATGTGGTTTACAAGTTTTTATGAAAAAACTTCTTAAGATTTGATTCTTGGGTGACTCCCTTGGTCTGGTTGGTTAGAAACTAAGTCCATTAAAAAAGGGCAAATTTAAATTGAATATGAAATTCTGTCTGAATTCTGACAGTATTCTGGTCATTTTGAAATTATCTGAAGAATATGGTATAAAAACTAAATTTAATATGTGCCACTGAGACTTTTATTAGTTTAGATAAGAAGAAAAATCTAAAAACTAATATGACCACCAGTCAGGAATACTGCTGGCCCTGAAACCAAGGCCAAGTTACATTAAATTTAATAAAATTATAAAATTTATTTATGTTTCTTTTTTTAAATTAAAAGTTTTTAAGTTTTTTCCATAATTTGAAATTTTCTCACTTGTATGGCTAATAATAATAATAATAATGGAGTCAGACTAGCAACAGTCTCAGCATGATTATAGGCTCATCTTTATCCCTTTATTCTTCCATCAACAAGGAACAAAACACAATAACTTTTTTTTTTAAGGAGCTATTTTTGTTATTTAAATTGGACATTGTAGTGCATTATCCCGCAATTTTTATTGTCTTCCATTTTATTTCACCGCTCCGGCAGCCTCAAAAACTTCGGAAAAAAGAAATCAATCACGCACAACTCTTATGCAGACATTAGCAGGCATTCAATGGTAAAATGATTTGGGAAAAGGCCTAAATCTCATTGTAAATTACAATAAATTTGAGAAAATTGAAAAGTGCTCTTGAAAAGGAAAACTGGGGACCCAGTAACTCCTGTTAATCTCTCGAAAGGTTGACCCTTTGCCTAAAGGGTTGTAAAGTGGGGCTGACGACCAAAATATGTTTTACTGCCAAAATTATGCGTGGATTAACCTGATATGACCTATTCGCAATCTCGAAAGAATTACAAGTTCTTTTCTCTCAAGTTCTTCTGTTGGCCATTTATGTACAGCTGGCTTAATTTCCATCTTGCCGCCCACTTTCGTTTGGTAATGTTTTAATAACATAAGCGACTATATTATTAATAATTAATCTTATTAATTTGATTATTACTCAGGCAAACCGGCTATGACTGCTTACTGTAACATAATTTCCGGCAAATTTTTCTGTAATTAAAAAAAAGAGACGTCTTGACTGAATTGATTTTTAAATAATCTTCAGCAAATAGGAGCAGATGTCAAAAGAAGAAAAATTCACGATTTTAATACTAGGCCAGTTGGTCAAAAGGGCATAAATTCAGTTTTATTTAAATTTCTGTATAAAATGTAAACACGAAACTTATTTTTCAAAATATAGGCCATTATTATCAAACACTTTAACCCATCTGTCTGCCAAAATTTACTATTTTTCTTTGTCAGGTTAACCAATTAATATCTTTCAGTTAATTAGTTGAGATAAAAAGTCAGTGTCACGAGCGGGATTCGAACCCAAGACCCTCGGCTTGATACGCCTCTATACCACTTGAACTGTGGTGACTTCGATCCTCTCGGACACCGACTCTTCATCTCAACCTACAATCGTTCGAACCTTCCCTTCAGCTTTGAAAGGGTTGATAAATAGGAGAAAAAGTGTTGGTCCTAGTATGGAACCTTGGGGCACTCCGGCGGTTATAGGAAAAAAAAGGGAAAAAAACATGAGCAAAAATCTCTGAATCACTTGAATTTTCAATCTTCGCAAGAGTAAAGCTCCACAGATCTCCTACACAATCCAAGAACTTTGAGCTTGGTCGAATACATTGAATTTTTTGCTTTTGGAAATAGTTGATTTTCCTTTTTCTTGGTCTACCACTTGAGCTATCTTGTGCTCGATCCACTCGGACGGCTAACTTCCCATCTCAACCCCTGAACTTTCTTCTCCTTTTTGCCATTTTTTAAATATCGTGTAATATATTTGATTCTCGGCGACAAATGAATTAATTTCATCAATTTTCAAGATCCGTTCTTTTTTATCTTATACTTTTTTATCTCAACAAAACACCTTAATTAATTTCTGCCAAAAGTCGAATTTGGTGGCGAAGCCAGTCCTTGATTTTCGAGGCAAAGAACTCACATCTTTACAGATCCTCGTAGTTTTCGAAGTTCCGGCCTTTCAAAAAAAAAAAAGCCATTGACCGAATAAGACCATAGTCAGATGGTGCGACGTCAGGGTTGTAAGGAGGGTAGAGCAAGGAGCGTTGTACTGCTGAATAATCGCTTTATCCCGATTGATCAAGGCAATCTACTTCTCTTTTAAAGCCCGACTCTTTGGACGGTAAAGATCTGCGTCAATAAACCTGCCATCTGGAACCAGCTCTAAGTGCGAAACACCCTCATAATTCCGCCAAGCACAAAGCATAAACTTTTTTGCAAATTACTTGAACCTCTCGCCTTGTGGTGCCCACTCTTTTCGGTAAGTAAGATTTTTGATGTCATCTTTTGGAATTTGAAGCAAACTTTTACAGATATCGACACTTTGTTGAGGTCGGGCGGCTGATAAGTCCTGAGCATCTGATTTGGGTCGTATATTTCGGACATTAAGTTTTATTTAAATAGCGGCTTACCGTAGCATTTGAAACCCCAGTTTCGGTTCATAATCTTAGAGTGGAAGCAGACAGACCTGCACTGACTCGAGCAATTCGGCGTCATCCACCACTGAAGAGTTAGCTGATCTAAGCTCTTCTTGAAGACTGTTAGGATTGGATTACGAGACCTCCTAGGAGGCTTCTGGCCTCTCGCGGATGGATCAGGGTGAGTCACCCACCTTGGTGCCTGAGCGACTCTGAGACTGGGCTTTGATTGGGCGCCATCGACTTCTTAGGTCATTTCGGCGCCCGCTATTCCCAGAATTGAACAGTGTTACGATGTGTTCCATTTTCACCTTCCGCTGCACAAATTTCCTCGGCTGCTGCCTTCGCACTTAGTTCATTTTTTTCCAGCAGTGCCTCAGTAGACCACAATCGACAACCTTTCTTACGACATTTTCCGGAATAGAAGGCAGAGTCAGTTGGTACACAAACAACGATGAATTGTTTACTACAGAGTAAAATAAGAATTAAACTGGAAACTTTAATATCACCAATGCTCAAAGACTTTTTGTAACGACCGGGGTACCTAGATGGGTACTTTTCTGAGTTCTTTTTAAATAAATCCATGACCAGAACAAGATACCGTGGAGTTATGTTTGCTTATTTCTATAACTACAGTAGTTATCCTAAATGTAATTTTTTTTGTTACAGGCAGTCTTCTCTCTTCTTGTGGCAGTGGCGTCTGCCGGGTATCTGGCCTACGGTCCCGGATACGGTCACGCGTTGACTCCGCTGGTTGCCCCGTTGGCCACGTCGTACTCCAGCTCGTACCGTACAGTCAACAAGCCCGTAGTGGCATACGCACCTCTCGGCTACGGCTACGCCCTCGGCAACAGCCAGGAACACTACTCCCACGGCTATCACGCCTATCACCCTCCGACCGTCTACGGCTACGGACTACATGCGTTCCACGGTTGATTGGACGTAATCACATTGGATCACCTTGGACTCGTTCAGAATATTGTAATTAAATGGGATTGTGCAGTTGTCATTGGTTTTGCTTTCTTCCATACCACTTCTTCCTGGAAAGAGAGAAAAATTAAAGCCATTTCCAATATATAAATTCATTAAAAAATTAACAAAACGCAAACGCTGGTATGTTCTGCTGTTTTATTCTATAAATAGTTACTTACAGTCGATTTTTTTTACAATGATGAAGATGTAAAGGAGACAAATCATCTACTGGATGTTTGCAGGTCTTTGGTGTGCACAAAGGTCTGTCCTAAGATTGTCGTCTGCTCCTCTTCAATTTTGATAAATGACATCATTTTCTACCGTATTGTTAAGGTGGTGGCAAAGTAACATTTTATGTAAGGTATTGGTTGAAATGAAAAAGTTAGTGTCAAGAGCGGGATTCGAACCCACGACCTTAGGCTCAATTCGGCGCTGCTATGGAAATCACTTGGACGCCAACTTCCAATCTCCAGCCCCACCTTTCGATTTTTTTCATCTTTTTTGCCATTTTTCAAGTGGATCGAAGATACGACAGCTCAAGTGGTTAGAGCAGCGTCGTATTGAGCCTAGGGTCGTGGGTTCGTCTCTCGCTCGTGACACTTTTTCATTTCAACCAATACCATGCATAAAAATATTAATTAATTGAAAGATGTTATTTGGTCAATCAGACCACGAAATATAATTGATTTAAGAAGGAAGATGATTTGACAAATCAAAACCTTTTAGTAAGGTTAGAAGTTAAAAAGTTTAAAGGTATCTTTAGGCGTCATTCTCACTAGGGATGGGTATACATCCATCATTTTTTGTGATGACCTGATCAAACACTATCATTAAAAATTTAAAATCCTTTGTAGGTTTATTATATTAAACTATAACTTATTATATAAATATATCAGAGTCTTCATCGATAATCGATACCATCGTTAAAATTAATAGAAGGAAGCCAGAAAAGTGTGCCTAGGAAGTGAGAAAAAGGGAGGTTTTTCTGTTCACTGTTTTTCATTTTAATGTTTTAGTTATTTTTTGTTTGTTTTGTTTTTTAAACGAGGGTTCGCAACAGCAGAGGTCATATAAACCCTCAGGATGTCAGTGTTTTTGAAAAAAGCCCATTTGTAAGTATGTCGGCGGGTTCGAATGCAGGGCCGCTGGATTCGAACCCGGGACCTTTAACCTTACAGTGATGAGCGCCGTGTCAAAGACGGAACCTTGCGGCCACCGACGCCCCCGTTTTTAGTTATTGCTTGTTTTTTAGCCTGTTCATACTAGTGTTTTTCGATATTCTCGCAGTTTTAATTTTATCTATAAGTTTATTATTACTTTTTTAAGTACATACGTTTATTTTCTGTAGCTTTCGACGTTTCACTTTCTAATCATTACCGATGTCAATTTTTTATATTTTTCGGTTCGATACCCATTCCTAATTTTCACATTGAACCCTCGTTTAAAAGAGGAAAATCAATTATTTCCAAAAGAAAAACTTCAATGTTTTCCCCTCCTTTTCCGTACAACTGCAGGAGTGCCCCAAGGTTCCATACTAGGACCAACACTTTTTATCTCCTATTTATCAATCCCCTCCCTAAGCTGAAAACTTGCCAAATCAAATTGTATGCCGACAGTATTCCCTTTTTAGTTAGGCCTGGAGGAAGGAAACAATTGTGAGGAGACTAACTGAACCGCAAATAGGGTGTCCCGTTTCTGTAGCCGGTGGAAATTCAAAATAAATTCCCCCAAAATTGAAGCCATACATTTTACCAGGCGTCGCCCTATCTTTAAAGACTAACTATCAGTGAACAACTTGCAAATTCCATGGGATGCAATAATCAAATACTTCGGCGTTATTTTAGACAGAGAGCTCGTTTCTGTAGTCAGATAAATGAAATTATTAAAAAAGATGGTGCCTAGGAGGTGCTTCTTTCCTCTTTTGTCCCACAGCACGACTCATTTTCAAAATTGTGGTAAAGGCTGTCCTCCTGAACGCCTGCCCCGCTTGGAATTACACCTCCATATCAAATAAGTCTCGTTGGACACATTGAGCAATAACAAAGTGTCAATAATCTGAAAAAGGCGTAAATTTCAATTTAACAGACATGGGTGTCAGGGAACAGAGAGATTTTGGGCAACTGTCAAAAGGAGGTTCTGGAAGACCAATCCCAGGCCCAAAACCTATAATTTTGATAGGCCAAAACCAATTTGTCCACCTGAAAAAGAGTCCACAAAAAGCAAAAGGTCAAATGAACTATACAGGTGCCAGACTAAACAATGTACAACTTGGGAGAGTGTTTGGGCCACAGATATCTACAAAACCACATAGACAACATGATTACATTAAGCGATGACCCTTTTTATAGGTCATGCAAAAGAAAGAAGTAACTGCTCAAATGGGACAGCCTAGGGTACGTGGCTTGTTATAAATGGGTAATGGCCTTCTACTTCATAAAATTAAAATCGAATCTTTTGAATTTAATCAACGACCGGCTGCATACTATCTTCAGATCATTACTAAACCACATGTGCTAATCGACAATATATTACAGCACCGAAACAAACTGGCTCATCATTTATATTATTAATTACAGTCAATTTTGAGTTTCTACCGCAGTCGATGCCTCGACCTTCTGACTAATTGGCCAACCCGGTGTCAATTTAAACCGCTTTGAGCTTTCCTGGCTCATGGAAATAACTCCTTATGAGATAGACAGTACTCGCGTTACATGAATTTTCCGAGGGGTCTATATGCTGATTGAGACTGATCCTCCATTTATTTATTTTGTTAAACGTTTTTGAATGGTTTTGGAAGAATTTCATGCTCGGTCCTGATATCACTGTGGTTAAAATCTGCAAACTTTGGAATTTTTACGTCATTTTCAGAAAATCGCTGATCTATTGCAAGTAAATTAATGGGCTTAGTTCGAATATTGGTCTCTAAACTTTAAATTATCTGTCAGACAGAAAGTAATAACATCTACATATTGCTTTAGCGGTATGCTTAATCCTTTATGCCAGTCGTGGCCAAAAACCTGTGAGACATCAAAGAATATAGCAAAACAAAATAGTTATTCTTCGTGATTTTTTTTTATTGTAAAAATATATAATCTAATTAATCAAACTGCTTGTATACTGGCAATTAGCTATCAATATTAATATTCACCATAAATTAGAAAAGAATTTATAAATGGCCTTGCAGGCAAATAAGTAAATTATTTATTATGCAGACGCCTGCATTGTAAGAGATATTCTCAAATTATTAATGTTTAATGTTTGTACCTGTCTAAATGAAATGTATCGATGAAATTTTGTATAGTCCTAGTTATGGTGAGTATACTGTTTTTACAACCTTGCCTACCTGTTACCAAAGGGTGTAAACAAACATCATTTTAAATAAAAATATTGATAATAACAAAAATTGGATTAGTAATAATAATAAGAAATATAAAGTGTTTTTTTTGCAAAATATTTATTGCAGTAATAAATACAGTCTTTTTTTATGCGGTTGATTTAAATTTCTGAATGGTTGAAATTTAGTGGTGGTAGAGACCGCTGTAGCCGAGGCCATGGCCGTATCCGTATCCGAGACCGAGACCGTGACCGTATCCGAGTCCGTGTCCGTATCCGTATCCGAGAGTACGTCCGTATCCGAGTCCGTAGGAGACGGGGGCAGCGTGGGCGACTCCGACGGCGGCAACGGGAGCGGCGGCGACGACGGGGGCGGCGTGAGCGACGGCGACGGGAGCGACAACCTTGTTGACCGTCCTGTAGGTGTTAGAGTAGGAGGTGGCGACTGGGGCGTGAGCTACGGCCAAGGGGGCGGCGTGAGCTACTCCGACAGTGGCGAGGGGAGCGGCGTGGGCGGCGAGGCCGTATCCGGCTCCGTAACCGTAACCGGCACCGTAACCGTAACCGGCACCGTATCCGGCGCTGTAGGCGACGGGGGCAGCGCCCAAATAACCAGCCGAGACGGCGGCGAAGAAGAGAGGGAGGACGGCCTGAAACAACATTTTTCAAATCAGTCCTGAAACACAATTTATTCCTTTAAAGTTTAAAGTATCGTTCTTCACTTACCAACTTGAACATGTTGATGTTTGCACTTGTGATTGTACAATGATACCAAAAGTTACAATCTAGGTATATATAGTTGTGTCGAACCCCTCCCACCAGAGTTTTTCCCAGGGTTACCCGTACCCTTCCTGTACGGCCTGTTATCCCTTTCACCTCTCTTTGTTCTCCCTCGTACCAAGACCGAAAGGGAGAACGGTCTTTTTCCTGTTTTGTCTTATTTTTCTTTGGAAAAATTCCATTGGATTGAAACAACAGTCAAAAACCGTACCATATCGGATGAGAAATAAACCGACAAATCGATTTCTCCAGCTAGATTTTGGGTTTGTTTTAAAAAAGTATCCATGAGTCCTTGAAGAACTCGTTTTCGACGTTTTCCAAATGGAAACTAATGGACTATTTGCACGAGAACGGAATTTCTTCAATGGATGAACCGAATAGTCGTGAGACAGACAATCCTTTCGTCCTCGAAACTCCTCTAAAATGGAAGAAACGAGAGTACTTTGCGGTTTGATAACCATTTTAGGACAACCTTCGTGAATTCCTCTGCGGCTTTAATTTAAAGACAATACAATATCCCTGACGTAACAACTACTACAACAACAAACTCCATAAAACACCTGGTCTGCAAAGTTCAACCGAGGACAAGAACCAACTTCGACGGATGACCTCCTTCTGCAGATGGTCGTCACATAACTAGAGCATTATTCAATCGATAAAACGTCTTTGAAAGCTCCTGTAAGAGCAATACAAGTTCGATATAAACAGAGTCGTTTTTAGTTAAACTCAGCTGTCTGTCCTAGAGTCCAATACTGATGGCTCAAAGGCAGATTTTCGTATCAATCGCCATCTTAATCAATTTTATTATATTAGAAATATCGACCTCTTTTTAACTCAAGAAGACTCTGGATTAAGGTATGATTTTGAATAAGAAAGCAAATGCGTCTTAGCCAAGCTTTCGACCTATTATGCAGTGATCATCAGGTTTATACGTATTCAAAATGGTTTTGCCCTGATGATGACCTTAAAATAGGTCGAAAGCTTAGCAGTAACAACAGGTTGCTTTCTTTTTCAAGATCATAACTTGATCCAGAATGTTCGTAAATTATTTAATTATGTATTAAAGTTTATTGATACATGGTGTCGGTGAGTGGAGTGGTTATAGTTCGGCAATATGCCTTGGCCTAGCGTGACGATTTAAGGCTTGTGGTTTTTCTGGTTGATTGAATTTAGTATTTCTTCTTATGTTTCTTTCAATTAATAATTTAACATAAATCTATTTCTCAGATTATAGTATAGGGTTTTTGATGAGGCTACGAAATCGGTTTTACGTTATCACCTCTGTGCAGTAATAAATTCTCGATTTATATTGTTTGTTTTATTTACGCCATTATCTGATATGGTACAAAGGAATAATTTATCTTTTTTTTTTAACCCGTTACATTTTACTAAAGAGAGAGAAAAAATCTACACCAAGGACAGGCCGATTCAGACATTCTGGATACGACGCAACTGAGAAACACGCCCTTCCGGTTTTGCCGTCGTAAAAAGGTAATTATTGCACGAACAGACCATGCTCCCCGAGACACAATTTTGCAATACCCACGCCCATTATAAACGACATTTGTTACTTTGCAGAAGAAGAAAAAAACGTCACAGTTGTATTAGAGATGTGCAAGAAGGTAAATTATCGATGCGTGAATACTGCAAACCCTGTTGGATTTGAAAGTGGGTCACCGCCCAGTATAAATATTTTATTTAATAGAATAAGCAAATATAAAATACTGATCCAGTCCTTTTCTTAAATTTGCTCAACTGGTTCACATGGAGAACACACTCCTTGGCATTTTTTTTTAAATATTTTTAATCTGTGGTATTTGCCATTTAGACAAGCTGTAAAGTAGTCCTGGACCGGTTATGAAATATCAATAAGACTTTATATTATTTTTCTCATATTTAAAATTAACTATTGAAATGTTTTCAATGATCTGGCGCCCGAACTCGACGCCCACAAATATCAAAACTTGGTACAGATGAGTACTTTCGGTCTAAAAGTGTTATTTTACAATACGCAAAAAACAGACACTTAGAGTGAGTAGAAATAATTTGATTGAATTAAAAAAAAAAAAACTTTTTTTTTTCATTATATAAATTCACTTTTTTCAAACACGTATTTGTTAAATTTAATCAATGTTTGTAAATCCCAGGCGCTGAAGATGATCTCGATAAAGGTCGAAACGTTGGCTCGATAAAGGAAGTGTTTTTGTGAAACCTACATCACACCAGACTGCATCTCACGATTTCTGAATTATTATCGACTAACGGTCACTAATCGCTACATTTTAACTAGAAGATTAATCAAATGGTGAACTAAGCAGATTGGAAACAATGTTTTGCCTCACCCTGTTTATAACTGCACTATGTTTCGTGGTCCGCTTGACCAATCATTCATCTTTCAATTAATTAAGGTTTTTAGTTGAGTTTAAAAAAAAGTTAGCGTTACGAACGGGATTCGAACTTCGGCTAGCTCTACCACTCGAGCTATCGTGACCTCGATCCCCACCTTCTGAATTTTCCCACCTTTTTGTCATTTTTCTCATGATTCTCGGCGACAAATGAAATTGCCACGGAGCATCCTACATTTAAACTTATTAAATTCACTAGTTGTCGTGGTCCGCTTGACCAATCTTTCAATTAATTAAGGTTTTTAGTTGACATAAAAAAGTGGCGTTGGTATGGGAAGTTGGTGTCCGAGTGGATCGAGGTCACGATAGCTCGAGTGGTTAGAGCAGTTGTGTATTGAGCCGAAGGTAATGGGTTCGAATCCCGCTCGTGACGCTGACTTTTTCGTCTCAACTAATCCATGATTCTTACGTTTTTTATTTTGGGAAGACCACTATTCACGGTAATCCTTTTAAAAATCCCAATATTTTTAATACAGAATTACCTATAAATTTAAACGAACAAATTTAAGTAACTAACAAGAAGATTAATCAAATGGTGATTTCTGTACAATTAATTTTACCATACTTTCATCTGCCATCGCACTAATTTGTCCGAAATAAATATCAAAAAATTAATACAAAAAATTAGCAAAATGTTGAATAAATTCAAAAATCGTATGATTTTTCCTTCTTCAAGGTGGTCTTCAAGTTTCGGATTTATTTTAACCCTTCCTCAGGTGAGTTACTACGCAATGGTTAAAAAAGTTTTTTTAAGGTACCAAAAGGTAAAAAGTACTAAAAAACGTCTTTAAAAATAAATAAACTGTTGGGGGCGTCGGTGGCGGCAAGGTTTAGTCTTTGACACGGCGCTCATCACTGTAAGGTAAAGGTCCCGGGTTCGAACCCAGCGGCCCTGCATTTGGCTTTTTTTCAAAAACACCGGCACCCTGATGGTTTATATGAACTATCCTCTTGCAAACCCTCGTTAAAAAAAAAATTAAATAAACTGTTATAAAATATTAATGACTGACGACCACTTTTTTAACCATTGCGTTAACTCACCTGAGTAAGGGTTAAAATAAATCCGAAACTTTGTGGATAAAGATTTGAGATGACCTATTATCCCACCTTCAGGAAGGAAAAATCATAAAATTAAATTCAAAAAATTGACAGTTTCTAGTAATTAAGTAAGCGAAATTATCGATAAAAAGTTTAGACACTAAGTAAATAATGAACTTAACTAATTTTTCTGAATAAATAATTCAATTACACAATAAAGTCAATTATTGATGCAAGAGTCCAGCAAACCCTCTTGGATCCTGGACGAGCATGTTATTTAATTCATAAAGCCCTTTAAGCCCCGTACTTGTTTTTTTTCCATCGATCCTTGACGGATGGCTTAAGGTCAGAGACACTAAAATTAACCCATTGCTATATGCACATGGTGTACGTATCAGCCCAGTTGCTCTTAAGGTGATTATAAACTGGAAAAATACTGCGACAACTGGCATCTAACTCTGTACATAATATGATGATCTGCAGAGTGGAAGACTGAAGTCAACCGAGAAGTGGTTTTATTGAGGTTATTAAAACATATAATTATTTGGGAGTCACTTTGACACCTGGATTCATCGTTCAATCATCACCTCAACGAAATGGTTTCTAGGGCTAAATTCCGAATGGAATCTGGTCAGTGTTCTTTTTCTGCAATCCAAATATCAGGTTTATTAATTAGTGCGCTGCGATCCTTTTGGGACTATAATCGCTTTGTGGTCTTCAGGATTCAAAGGTATTTCTTTGGGGAAAAAAATCATTTTTTCTATCTTATACGATGAACCACTTTACTTTTGTACATTAAACATGCATTTTACAATTTTAAATCGAGTATCTTGTCACTTCCAGGCGGTCGATTGGTCGATGGTGAATTTTTCGCAGTATTACCATGATTGGAGTTTAAAAGTAAAGTTGCTACAGTTATGTCTTCAATTTGGTAATGATAAAAAATAGACGGGTTTTAGAGCGATCACGGAAAATAATAGAATCTTCGCGGTGACTTGATCCGACAAAGTTGTTTGATTATGGAAGTACATAAAATGATCCAAAACAACAACTAGTAGTGTTTTATGTTGGGACTGGTAGTTTTAAAGCTATGAGACATTTCAGTGGCAGATGATGGAATATTATAGAATTTTTGCAAAAATTAACTATGAACTTATCTAATATTTAATAATAGAAGAGAGAGAGAGAGAGAGAGAGAGAGAGAGAGAGAGAGAGAGAGACACGAGAAAGGTTTTTGAGTAATCGTTGAAAAAACACGTTCTAGCGAGGATTTTGCTTTGTACCAGCAGAAATACTGAGTTTTGTATTCCCCAAAAAATATCCAAAACAGCAGCTTTTTGTTTCATTAGCTTAAGTAGTTGATAAGGAAGTAATTGATAAGAAATTTTGTATGAAGACCGTGGCACTTTGGTTGTTTTAAAGTTATGATATTTTTAATGGCAGTTGGTGGAATATTTTGAACTTTTCCATAAATCAACAATGGACTTGGCAATAGTTAATAATAACGAGAGAGAGAGCGAGAGAGAGACAGACAGAGAGAGAGAGAAACGAGAAAGGTTTATGAGCCATCGCAGAAAAAAAAAGTCCTTTCTTTCGAGGATTTTGCTTTCTTAAAAAAAATTCTGAGTTTTGTATTCACAAAAAAATTTCCAAAACAGCAGCTTTTTGTATTTCGTTCGCTTAAGTAATTGATAAGGTATTTTAGTTTTTGTGAAATTCGACTGTGGAAGTTTAAAAGTTGGTTGTTTTAGTTGGTGTTTTAAGTTGATTCTGGTAGTGTTAGAGTTATGAGACTTTTACTGACAGTTGATGGACTATTTTTGAAATTTTCCATAAATTAACAATGAACTTGGCAATAGTTAATATTAAACGAAAGAGAGAGACGAGAGAGAGGGAGACGAGAAGGGTTTTTGAACAATTTTAGAAAAGAGTACATTCTTGCGAGGATTTTGTTTGCACCAGCAGAAATACTGAGTTTTGTACTCGCAAAAAATATCCGAAACAGCAGTTTGTTTCATCAGCTTAAGTAACTGATAAGGAATTTTAGTTTGTACGAAATTCGACTGTGGTAGATAAAAGTTTGGTAGGTGTTTGAAATTCTTACACATGGTTTCAGGTAATAAACTAAGTGGCGGTTGGTGGAAGATTTTTGAAGTTTTAATATCACTGAACGTTTTCAAAGTACGCTAAGCAAGGTGAAGTTCGTGGAATTTTTGAGCGATCATGGAACTGAATTCATTTTTAGTGAAGATTACCTTTTGATCGTAACTATCAGTTATGAAAGGAAATAAAATAATTCAAAATAACAGTTTAAATAAAAGAAAAAGAGACATATTTTTGAGTGAACTTGAGATTGATTTCATTCTTTCTAATAATATTTTTTGATCAGGTACATATCAAATGGCTAAATCTTTAATGATTAATTTTTCGGTTGAGTTGTTAAGAAAAATTACGGCCTCTTGTCTATCTATAGCCTGATTGTTGGGAATGTTTGAGAAATAATTAAAGTGGAATTTTAGGTGAATTATGAAAGATTTTTGAAATTTTCCTACCGTTAATTTTTTCTAGTATATAAACGAAATTTGCTAAAATATCTTCATGTTAGTATTGATAAAAGAAAGATAGACAAGTCTTTGGATGGTCTCAGAATTGAGTTCTTTCTCCTTCGCTTTTTATTCGTCAGAAGTAGTGCTTCGTATGCTTCTAAAAGTTGAAAGGAAATATGGTCTTTGATGATAAATTACTAAATTTTTACTATTGAAAAAAATAATACTTTATTGGGTTGAGATGTTAAGAATAAATTACGGGCTATGGCAGTCTTAAATTTGGCGAGTGTTTGAAGTTGGTCCTTGTGGTTTTAGTTAAGATGGACCACTTAATGGTGGTAGAGGGAAGAGTAACCGTATCCGCTTCCGTAGGAGAGACCGGAGTATCCGAGACCGTGTCCGTAGGCGAGAGGAGCGGCGTGAGCGACTCCGACGGCGGCGACGGGAGCGGCGTGAGCGGAGTAGGTGGTGACGGCGGGGGCGGCGTAAGCGGCGACTACGGGCTTGTTGACAGTCCTGTAGGTGTTAGCGTAAGAGGTGGCGACGGGAGCGTGAGCGACTCCGACGGCGGCGACGGGGGCGGCGTGAGCGACGGCGACGGGGGCGGCAACGGCGTGAGAGGTGTAAGCGACGGGGGCGGCTACGGCGTGGGAAGCGTAGGCGACGGGGGCGGCGTGAGCGTAGCCGTAGCTAGCGCCGTACACTGCGGGGGCGGCGCTGTAAGCCACGGGAGCGGCTCCCAAGTATCCGGCCGAGACGGCGGCGAAGAGGAGAGAAAGGACTGCCTACAAAAACAAACAAGACAAAATTTTAAAACGCAAATTCCACACAACACACTTCGAACAATTTAAATTTGAAAACACGTACGAATTTGAGCATGTTGATTTCTTATCGGTATGCGATGCTTGCACTAACATCTCTTTCTCTATATATAGTGGTTCTTGACCTCTAAGACCCCTCTACTCATGCCCAAAATCTTCAGGTGGGAGACTTAAGCAATAAGTCCCCTCCCTGCACTTGATCTCGTGATCATGCTTCGAAACTTTTCGATTTCGATAATTCATTTCTCTCTCTCAGACAAGGACGAAACACATCCAAATTCAATATCTGGGGAGCAACTGAGTTTTTAAAAAAGTTCATTAAAATACATGAAAAGCGAAATCCATGGCCCCAGAAGATCTCGAGGAAAAATTCAATAAATCAACAATAAAGTACCATACGGCAAAAAAACAGCAGAAACACACACACACAAAAAATTCATAACGAAAATTTAAAGACCCAACAAACAAAAATTAAAAACATGAACATCTGGCATATCCGACATATTTGTGGTATGGTAGTCATGAACAAGCAGTTATTTCATGTTCATTAATTGTTTAATATATTATACATTCCGGTTATACCGAGGTATTCGAGAAGGTTCTTGATTTATTCAATTTTATCACGCACCGTGTTACTATGCTATTAAATCATGACTAATATTGTCCTAATGTTTTCAATCTATGATTATAGTAGTTTTATCAATATTACCATCGTACAGAACGGTTCTTTTAAATGATTTTTTTCTAGATTTTGTTATTTAGCATAAAACTACGAACGTGAATGTAAATGCATTTAAATTTTGACTGTCAATTAACATAACTATGTACATATCATATATCTCAAATGGCATCCTGGCCTTGTCCCTCGGCGAAGATTGTTTGATATTTTTGCTTTTTTTATGCGAAGAGCCCAATTGTTTTTCACAATGTAAAATCACCCTGAGAAAATAATTTAATGTATTTACCCTTGCATAACTAGTTTTGGCCGACTCATGATTATAACGTCAATAGGCCAACCCTGTCGGACGGTTTCATTGAAAAAAAAAATCTCGAATGCTGCAAGCCCTGACGTTTCAAAGAACTTTCTAATCTAATCCAGTACAATTCGCAGTTCGATCGACCGAATAACTTGTTTCAATTAATTAATGTTTTTAGTTGAGATAAAAACGTCAGTGTCACGAGCGTGATTCGAACCCATGACCTTCGGGTCAATACGCCGCTGCTCTACCACTTGAGCTATCGCGAATTCGATCCACTCGGACACCAACTTCCCTGGAATTAATTCAAATTTTACAAAACGACTTGAGCATATTAAACACCAGGTTTTGTCACAATTGAAAAATGCGTTTTGTTTCACCCTGCTTATATCCCTGACTTTAAGCCAAAGTACAATTAATTTTGGTTAAAATCCATTATATTTCGTGGTCTGATTGACCAAATAACTTCTTTTAAATCAAATGAAAAAGTTGGTGTCACGAGCTGGATTCGAACCCACGACCATCGGCTCGGTACGACGCTGTTCTAACCA
>CM077110.1:16878381-16911835 GCA_039619505.1 Cimex hemipterus | reverse complement strand
CAACTTCCCGCTTGGCCAATTTAAACAATTTTGTCTGTATTATGAATTATTAATAACTAAACTAAGATTATAACTTTAATTTTAAAACTGCTGAAATTGTCTCAGTCGGGGATTAATAAAACAATAATTATTAGAGAAATCTTGAGATGCGGTCTGATCTGATGTACATTTAAAAAACATTTTTTCTTTATCGTGCCAACGTTTCGACCTTTATTGACATCATCTTCAGAGCTCAAAGTGTTTGTCTTCTGTAATTGTACCGTCCTTGCGTGTCGTGTTAAGGGTGCCCAAAGGCAAACCCTTGAACTCTGAAGATGAGCTCATTAAAGATCGAAACGTCGGCACGATAAAGACAATTTTTTTCTGAAAGCTACATCACACCAGACCGCATCTCACGATTTCTGAATTATTATCGATTAACGGTCACTAATCACCACATAAAACAATGATATAGATTGACCAACAGGAGAAAATTACTACTAGGAGGCGTGTCTCGCCTTTCCCTGCTTATAACCCTGATTCTACCTACACGTTATTTTATCTTATATTCATAACTTCGTCTTAAACTTGTTTCAATGATCCCATCTCAACCCCCCCCCCATTCCAATCTCATTTTAAACACTCTTTTTGTTTTTATGATAATTATTACTTTTGCACATTGTTATTTCTTTAATTTAAAAAACCTGACATAAAAAGACATTATTTCGCTAAATCGTCTAATAAAAATAAAACCTTTTTCACAATATCCCAGACTCCATCATGACCAGAGATCGTCACAGGTTGTATCCTTGCTCGTCTTAAAACTGTAAATTACTAGACACGAATCTTAATTGGTCGAAATTAAATATGCTGCTAAGTATTATGTTGGTGTAAGGGCCTTAAGTAAAAAAGTTAAAAAAGTAACAGGGTGGTAATTTGCATAAAATCGATAGGTACTTAACTAAGTAATTATTATCTAATTAGTACGTTTGGTTGAATTGCGTGCATAAGTAGAAATAGTTGGGTAGATAAAATATAATAAATCGGTATACAAACATGGATGAAAAATAGTATATTGACAAGTTTATAAACAAAATTCAAATGTTCTAAGTACCTTGCGTTATTTTATTTATTTATATTTTTTTCAGGAAAGCAATAAAACTGCATAAGTCAGATGGTAACTCAAAACCCTTGCAGAAATGTATTTTATTGTTAATATAGGTGTATATTCTTTCGCAGTTAAGTCAATGAAAAACAAAAACGAACTCCTTAATATACGAAAAAATAAGAAATTGAAACCATGGTACATGGAATTCTTTGAATGAGAACATTGATAAATAGAACATGTTAAACCTAGTTGAACTTGGTTGAGATGAAAAAGTCAGTGTCACGAGCGGGATTCGAACCCACGACCTTCGGCTCAATACGCCGCTGCTCGAAATACTAGACTTCGATCTTCTCCGACACCGACTTCCATCCCTACCACAACCGTTCGAATTTTCCCTCTTTTTGCCATTTTCAAATGTCGTATAATAAGGATTAGATTCTCAATTGAACCTTAAGCCGAAGGTCGTGGGTTCGAATCCCGCTCGTGACACTGACTTTTTATTAGACGACCTTATGTAGAAAGAATAATTAATTGGAAGAAGTAACTTGACCAAATGACCACTAAAACTGGATTATTTATAATATTTTGATAACACTTTTTAGCAGTTTCTGGCAAAAAAATCCAACATTGCAGACATCTTTTTTCTTGCCATCCGACAGAAATGGCTTCTGAATCAATGGCATACAAACTTTTTTAATATCATCAGATACAGCCCCTATTTTTTACTTCATTAAACTTTCTGATTGGGATTATACTGGATAATACTTGGATCATCTTTGAAAACTTTTATTATAGTAGTCTTTGTAACTTTTCCTCTACAACTTTAGCTGATGCCACAACATTTTGTAAATCTGTCGGCGTGAAACATTTGGAAAGCATTTTTCTCTTTTCAATAATGGCGAAATATCGACCTCATGATACAAAGCTATGACTGCTTATTAGCAATTTCTGCACAATCTCTTCAACATGTGCAAGTTGCACCAAAAACTTCATTAAAAATATAAGGGTGCGTCATTAAAGGCATAGAGCAACGAATGAGGTACTTGATGGACAATACAAAGCTGAACTCATTTCTGAGGGTAAACGGCTTCTGGGGCGTAAAGAAAGCCTTTCAGCCCGTCCCAGAAGATATCATGCAAACCACGATTTTTTTAGCTCTGTCATTACTGACAGCCAAAACTTTGGTTTTTGCTATCCACAGAGCCAACAATTCTTTTTCCCCTGGATACCAATTCCTAATGCCAGATAAATAGATATGTTAATCATAGAGCCGGAATCTTGGATTTTGATGGCAATACAACCTATCGGTTCGTTGTCAGAACTTCAGATTTTCGGAGTTCAGACGTCAGTCGAGATTGTACTGTATATCGCTGACGGTTTGGTTTTTGTTAGGTAGCAACAAGCTCGGTTCAAAAGGTGTGAAGGAGGCACAGCAGGCCGGATTGGCTTACACATCCGTCTTGACGAGGGCGAAACAGACTTTGGACATCATCCTCCAAGGGATCGACGAGATGGCCCTTCCTACCTACGAGATTTGGCGACTGGACGAACGCCAACACGGCGGCCTCACCGGCCTAAACATAGCGAAAACGGCAGCAAAGTAGGGCGATGCCCAAGTACAAATTGGGCGTAGGAGCCTTGATACCCCACCACCACCTGTCGATGAAAATCATCAATACTACAATTCGATTGTTGGTGACCTGAGGTATTTGAAAGAGCCTCCAAAGATGACCTCGTCATGTTAGAGTCTTTAAAATTGACAATTGAACTTCCTTACTGGTATAATAACATTGTCCCGGATCTGAAAAACAACATAACTGTTTTGGTAGTTACACACGACAATAGCCTGAGAGATGTTATCAAACATTTAGATTGTATTAGCGACAAAGATATAACGGAACTGAACTTACCGACTGGCATACCTTTTGAGTACCAACTAGACAATGATATGAAACCTATTGTCTCTCTCAGGTTTACAGGCGATGAAGAGACAGTGAAAAGAGCTACGTAAGCTGTTGCTAACCAAGGAAAAGCAAAAAAAATAGTGCAATGAAAGGATTTTTGATTGGATAAAGTATATACAGTGGGCGTTGCTGCCAGAAATGAGCTTGAATATCTCGAACCGATAATCCTCTGGAATACAAAGAAATTATACGTCCATCAAATCCATTAAGCTGTTTTTCACGTTTAGACATCAGCCTCGGTTCGAAGGTACTGCGATTGCGAGGAACGTCCAGCTCGGTAGCTTCCTGCATAGATTGCCCATTTTTTCTAGTTTTACCCTTTGAAGAATTCCCAGAGCTGTTGACGATAGGATCGTTATTAGCATAGCCTAAATGCTTTTCATCTTTAAGCACACGCTCAGCCTGACATTTGGTGAGCTCGTTGAGCAAACCACTTTCACCCAATAGATCCTGTAGTGTGTGACAATCTTTGAGCAGTCGGTCAATCAATTCGTTACTGACAGGTTTTCCTATAAAAGTTTTTTTTTAACCAAATGCCATTCACACAGTTTATTTTACACTCTCCCCTTTGCTGGCGTTCGGCGGTTGTTATTTTGGCCGGCACGATTATCTGACCACATGGCCAGGTCCTGCCGAAAATGCCATAAGACTTCACCCGACGTAATATGCGGGATATAACATCTGATTCTCCAACCGGCGGATACGCCATGGCACATAGAACCTTTGGAAAAACATACGTCCCATACCCACACCCAGTGCCACTTTTGAAAATGTTTGGCACTTAGAATATTATGATTACTGGCGATCGTACATAGACCATATTAAGAAAAAATCTCAGTTTTGAGGAAATTGGCACTTAGAACGTTCGAATTTCCACTCTTAAAATAGATGCGTAAGTCCATAGGCCTACAGTGTAGGTAAGTACTTTGAACGGTTGATAGATAAAAAGTAACTTATCTTAAATTTGAAAAGAGATTTCACGCTAGGTAGATAGGTTGGTTCATTAATAGGTTATAGTTGACAAATGGATCGACCTTGTATTATGTCACAGAAGCATAGAAATACAAAAACATAGTACTCTCTCCGCTGGAAGGTTATCATTTCCTAAGGATTGATAAACATGTAGGTAACTGATAAAAAAAAGTTGTAAACTAACTCAGCCTGAAGATGTTGACAAATTGAACGAAAGCTTGACATGAAAATGGGAGTTTCTATGTTTCTGTGACCTAATACGTGATTATCGCACAAAACATTAATAGGTTAGGAAAGAGGCAGAAATATAGACATGCTCGTTTAACGTTAGGAAGGTTGCTAGGGCGTTAAGTACTTTTTGATGATAGTGAAGTTGTTAATTGGGGGGGGGGCGTCGGTGGCGCAACGGTTTATGAATTGACACGGCGCTGAACGAAGGTCCCGGGTTCGAATCCAGCGGCCCTGCATTGAAACTCGACATACTTAAAATGGGCTTTTTACAAAAACACCTGCACTCGAAGCGGTTATATAACCCCTGCTGTTTGCGAAGTTGATAATTTATTAGGCAGGTACGTAGGATTATAAGTAGGTTTGGCAGGTATATGAAAGTTGGCAGTTTTTAAAATATAGTACATGAATGGATTAAGTGGTTTGACGGTTGATACTGTTAGTTGGATATTTTGGTTCTAGTTTGATGGTAGGGTTATAAGTTGATAGGTGAATAAGTAGTAAGCTAATTGCGTATATTTAAATAAGATATGGAAGGAACACTTCTTTTCTTTACCTGAAGGCATTTCCATCTCCTTCGGTTGAACCGCCGACCCACATGCCTCTGGTACGACCCTGTATATTTAAACTCCATTCTTCGATTTCTCGATTCACAGTTTCGCCGTGATCTTTGACCTTTCCGTTTAAATTTCACAGTCGTATATCGGCGGCCCTCTCACGAAGCCCAGGCAACAATCAACACTGCGATCCGATGGGTATCGAAGTATTGCAAAATGCCGTGTTATACATAGGTCTGGGGATCCAGAGCCTCTGAGATAAAAGGTTTTCAATTTGTTTCATAACAGATATTTTTTCATCCATTAATAACTAGAAAGTAATTTTTTTGGATTTTCAACTTCCTGATGGAAGAGTACTATAGTCACTTTTAGTAATAATCTAACCTTAAAATAGAAGTTGGAGTATTTTTTTTTTAATTTGTCATTTTTTAGGACAGTGTAGTGTTTAATAATATGAATTTATCTATTACAGACATTAATTTATAAGGAAGAAGATTGTCTTGCTGATGATGGCGTGAGATGGATAAAATTGACGTCATGGCCTTCTCCTTTTGACCTCCGTGAAACCTCTCGCGTTTCCTTGAATTTCGAATCTCCAGTTTGAAAAATTTCCATTTTTGTTATGATTTTTCGACAGTTTTACAGTTTGAAAGATGTCGAAGAGCATGTGAACAGGAATGACGTCAAATCGAATATTTGATCCACGCCGGGCCTTGAATCGACGCTGTTTCGTTACAGTTCACGTGCAGTCGCATTACGCGTTTACGTGACCGAGCGGACCTCCTTTTCATACCGGCGGGACCCGAGGGAATATGAAAGGCGGCGGCCTCTGATCAAGGATCCTCTCGAACTAACAATAAAAATCAAGTGAGATAAAAGAGAGAGAAAAAAAAGTTCTCTGTACGTCCTTTCGCAATGGTTATAATGACAGGGTAACGAAATACGGGTAACATTTTTTTCCGCCTGTTTTTTTTCTGTATAACATAAGTAGACTGCACAACTTTCGAGGCATGTGTTGTTTCGGTTACACAAATATCAAGGTGGCCGCACGTTTGTCTTGACCTGGAATCATTTCAAACTTCACTTTGTCATTCAATTACGAAGGGACACGCGAATTCTTTTTCTAATTTCCAAATAAAAAGATTTGGACGTATTTCTCTCCAATTTAGACAATTAGCTTAAAGCCGGCTCTAAGCTAAACATGGTGGGGTCGAATCCGACAAGAATTTCTGAAAAAAATAACTCATCAAACATCACCTGCTCACAATTTTATTAAAAATTCCATTCCTCTTTTACCTTCAGCTTCGTCAGTTAAAGCATTTTTTCCTAAACTTTTGGATGGCTAAATTAAATTTTGTATAAAGCCGTTGTGACACGCTGCCATATGTGATCACACGACTGTACTTTCTCCAAAGTCCAACCATCATAACAATCAAATATTTCGACCGTTTGGTTATTACGCAATTGTAAAAGAGGATATTCTTAAGTATGCAAAGTCCTGACTTTAACGTCATGAAGAAATCCTTTTTTAACCTTGTTAAAGTCAAGTAAACAACCATCTAAGCAGAATTTCAATTAGGCTTAATATGGGAGGTTGCAAGTCGCATCTAAGTAGGCAAGTATTGATCGGGACTCTTCATCTTGAAAGTTCTTAAAACAATATGAAAACAATTATACTAAACTAGAAACGTATCTTTCAAGCAGAGATTCACACAATAGAAAGATGTGTCCAATTCAACTTAGATAAAGGATTCAAAAACAAGAATATAGCTATCATGTCAGATCGCCAAGCAGCCATCAAAGTTCAAATATCATTAGCTCAAGAATGGTGCTGAACTGCAAAATTAAATTTACTAGGTACGCAGAATAAAGTTAGCCTCTGCTGGGTCCCAGGACACATGGGAGTAGAAGGCAATGAGACAGCGGACACCCTTGCAAGGAAAGGACACCTACACCGCTGACAGGGCCTGAACCCTTCTGTGGCATAAGAATCCACGCTATCAACGAATATCTCAGACAGAAGGACAAAAAGAAAATCAGGGAATACTGGAATTCACTTATTGGACACAGACAATCCAAGAATCTTCTAACCAATTTCGGCAAGAAAGAAATCACAGAATGTGTCAAAGGAAGCAAGAAGAGACTCCCAATCATAACAGGACACTGTAGATTAAACGGGCATCTAAAGAAAATTGGAATAATCCAAGATGGCACCTGCAGATTCTGCAAAGAAGATGAAGAACACCAACACATCTACTAACAAACTGCGGAGTAACATTAGCCCGCAGAAGGAAGTGTTTCGGGATGTACAATATGGCCATAGAAGAGCTTCAACCAATAAAACCGGGCCTATTAATCAAGTTCCTTGGTGAAATAGGACTCACCGATGTGCTCTAGGCAGAGAACGGGGGATACAATAGCTCTTAAAGGGTGCAGTATACAAACACCCTGAAATATCATCATCATCATCGTCAAACTAGGAACGGGGAAAAGTAAAATAAGTCAAAGCTAAAGTGTCCCCTCGTCATCATCAAGCAGCACCACGCCACCGCCTAATAACATAACCCTGGTTACCTAGAAGACCTGGGAAAAATACAGTAAGAAAAGCTAGTAAAAGTACACAAAAAAATGAAAGAGTGCTTGAGTAATACGTAGTATCCTCGTCATCTTCATGCAATATAAAGCAGCTCAACCAAAGATTCCAAGACGTCACTCGAAGAGGAATTTTGATAAATGACGTTCAACAACTTTCTCTTTCTTAAAAGAAAAATAGGATAATTGGACGGAAGTAAGGCATGGGAAAAGTACTACAATAGAAAAGGATGTAGATAATACCAAACATCTTCCTAGTGTAGTCATCATCAGCTGGCAGCATCAAGCAACCGCTGAATGGAACCTAAAAAACCCGGAAAAAGGAACATCAATCAGCAAAAGTGCAACCAATACAAAAGTATGTAGTGCTTGATAATACTAAACATCTTCCTAGTGTAGTCATCATCAGCTGGCAGCATCAAGCAACCGCTCAATGGTACCTAAAAAACCCGGAAAAAAGAGCATCAATCAGTAAAAGTGCAACCCATGCCAAACCCCTTCCAAGTACTGTCATTATCGTCATGGTTCATCATGACAGGAATGATTTTTGTAGTTTGTCTTTGAGTGCGTCAGTGCCGCACGGTTTAGTAGTTGACACGGCGCTCATCACTTTAAGGTTTCCGGGGCGCCGAATTCGAACCTGACAGACAAATGGGCTTTTTTTTTCAAAAACACCACACAAAAAATGTCAATGTAGTTAGTCTTTAAGGTAGTTAACATGGGATAGAGCATAACTGTGAGAATTTACAAAAAAAAATATTTTCAGAGGGCGATTGAAAAGCTTCGATGAAACTTGGCTTTTTTTTAAAGTTTTTAAGTCTTGATATATTCTTAGACAAATTTGTTAAAAAAATTTCTTTCCTTTGCTACCTAGATCAACAGTATTTGGCCAAATTCGTTTTATTTATCAAAAATGTCTTCTTTTTGTGATAAAGTGTAATCACTCATAATGTAAAAACATAGAAGTAAATTGGTGGATGGACGAATAAAAATCTGCAATGCTATGTTAAAAAGAATTAAGTCTTAACTTGGTCGGAAGGAGTTTAAGCCGAGAATATTCAAGTACATACTAAAGAAGAGAATAAGGAACGTGAAAAAGGTTCGTCAAATTTTCACATTTTCCAAACAACAAAAAAAATCCGAAAGCTTTTCATCAATCAGTATCAACAATTAATCTTTATGTAAGGTATTGGAATGAAAAATTTATTGTCACGAGGGGGATTCGAACCCACGACCTTCGGCTACCGGCAAGTCGAAGGTAGTGGGTTGGAAACCCCCTCGTTACAATGACGTTTTAATTTCAACCAATTACTTACATAAAGATTGATTAATTGCAAAAAAAATCTTTGGTCAATCGGACCACAAAATATAATGGAATTAATATCAACAATCTTGGACCAAGTAAAAGCTTATTGACAGGAAATTGACAGAACTAAGGAAGAAGCTTTTCAAATTTTCTTCAATATCTCGCTCCATAGAACTTGATTATTAGTAAATTAATAAAATGTTAAAGACGCGATCTACTTTCTAAATTGTATTCTTATTATTTAATCTGTACAGAAGGAATTCGTCCCCGTGGCCCACACGGCATTGTTTAACCTTAAAATATTGCAGAAGAGGCGTTTGACCCCATCCGGAACGTCTTTTTAATATTTATTAACAGCGTCGTTTATACAATTGCCTCATTCGTGAACTCAATTAACAGATCTTCAAAATACGAGAATCTTATTTGAATTTTTGACTTAATTATTATTTTTAAGTATTGATCAATGATTTAATAATGGATTTTTTCGCCCCGACTAGCTCATAAAGCAGAGAAGTCAGATCGGATCTTTTCGATAAATCTTTCATTTCCCTGTAAAATAGCTGGAAATTCATTGAACCTTGATCTTCTGTAACCCTGTTCAAAAAATGAATCTTCTTTACTGATTTTTTCCTTGCAAAAAAAAAATTAAACTTATATCGAAATTTCAAGCTTTTTTAACAATAAAATTGTCTTGTTTGTTTTGGAAAGAGTTAATAAAGTTAAATTATATTGAAGTAAATGGCTAAATAAACTAGACAGGGGAGATGAAAGGACCTAACTAAAAACCGTTTCAATTCTGTGATTATATCACCATCATCAGGGTCAACGGTGATATAATCGCCGAAAGCTCGGGAATAACACGGTTTTCTGTCTCATCCCCACCTTTATTTGTAAGTACGTGTGACAAGTAAACCGTTGACATTTGCATTTTTGAAAAGGTTAATGAGTCCTTTTCGTATTATGGCGTAATCTTGGTTTTTTCGTTTTTCTCCCTCCCGGCACGGCTCGGACAGGACGAATCAATCTTCAGCGTTTCTGGTCCTTGACACTCCTCGGAGTGAGGTCCTGCGAGTTCGCTAAACACAAGCTCAAAAGCTTCGATTCATTTAGCCTTTCACCAAGTTCAAGGATCTCGATGAATATCGAACCTCGATTATAATTTATTTATTATTGTAATTTATTTGAGACAGCTGTTATTAACTTTTGGCCTGGGCCGAATGCGCGAAAGCGCGTTTTAAAATCGCCGGTTTTGACAGTGAAGACTGGCTTCAAGAATACGACTCAGACTGTCCAGTTTTGATCCATCTCCATCCATCCGGCTTGTGGGTACGGGGGATTCTTTCTTCCCCCAGAAATTCATGGATTGGCCCAGTCAAAAAACAAAATGGAAATCAATATCTCGGTGATTTTTGCAACAAGGTAGAATTCGAGTTCCAGGATGGTACTGGACGCAGGTGATCGAGCCCCAGGAGGTCCAAGGACGTCTTGCCGTCGAGTTATGGTAATGACAGGGAAACGCTTTCCTGATACCCTTGGTGCCTCAGGGTGAAAGGACCTGGGCGTGGCACATCCGAAAATTTGTACAAAAAAAAAACAACTTATGCATTCACATAAATTCAAAATAAAAAAATAAAATAAATTTGTTACCTTCTGAACCTTCTCTACTAAGAACGATTCTTTGAGCTTGTTTTGTTAAATTTTTCGAAAAAAATCGTCAATTGCTTGTGAGACCTTCAAAAATTTTGTTCAACTAATTTACTAAGAACACCTTGAGACAGTACTAACATCCGAACTTATCAAGAATAACCCAATTGAATTGGGTCAATCTATTTAATTTTTCTAACCAAAAGAGTTTCATTGGTTAGGTCAGAACTCTTGTAGCAAATTAATATCAGTTTGGTTTTAGTTTACAAATCTTCAAAAGATTCTTGGTTTGGCTGTTCCAAGGAAGTGAGTGTTTTTGTCTGTGACTTTTAATATCAAATTTTAATTTACCATTTTTTCTTGATATGTGTCAGGTGATGTACATCAAATCTTCATCACCATACGTGAACTACCTAACCTAAAATAACAGAAAAACAGGCAGCCTCCTATTTCTTAAGAGAACGATGCCAGAAAAATCGTTTTCGTTTAGTTGAATTATAAGAAACCATCAAATTTAAAAATTATTATTAATTTGCCTAAAAAAAAATTTGCTGATTAATTTTTCCCTGGATTCAAGCCAACAGACTTAAAATGTCTTATGTCATTGGTTCATTGGTTGGATTTATCTCCGATGCAAGCGGGCCGAACTTCCCAAAGTACCTCAGTGCCAGACCGATATTTGTACATTTTTCGTCCTGAATCCGATGAAACAATCGAATGGTACATTGATTGGATTTTTTTAAAGCATTAAATGAAATCGCATTTCTGGGTATTCAGTGGTGCATTTTACCTGAAATTTGACCTTATTGTATCTATTATTCAAGAGGTGCTTTGGAGCAAATGCAAAGAAATCAATAATTTCTGGCTTATTTTGTTGGATATGGATGAGAGTTTGGGTTATAAAAATTTCTTAAGCTTTTCCAAAAAAAAAATTTTTTTTAGGATTTTTTCTTCTTCTACTTTTTCCTTCTCTTTCTTCCTCTTCTACCTCTTCCCCTCCAACATGTGTTATCTCTTGTTAGTATTCACCATGAAACTCCATCGATTTAATGCACCAATTTTTAAATTGTTTTTGTTGGGAGTGGGAGGATTAAGAAATTATTTAAAAAAAAAATAAAACATCAAATTATAAAAAAAAAACATATAAATAATTTAAAATTACATATCGTTATAGTTTACTATCTTTAAATAATATTTTCTTACAAAAAACGCACCTGTGCAAGTAGGCAAAATGTGGCGAGAAACGTTGGTATGTATATTACAATTTTAAAAAAAGTCTATTAAGTTTATTACAAAAAAGACAACAATAATTTTTCAAAACACTTGCAAAAAAAGGGTTTTTTCCCCCCAAAAATATGTTTTTTCCCAATTGCATCAAGGTTTTAGAGACAGTCAACTGTAACGATATATAATTTTATAATGAGTAAACAACAGGGAAACAAATTATATGAGAAAAACCTTTTTTTTCAACTGTTTTGAAAAAAAATGCTGCTGTTGGTTTTTATTGTAATAAACATACCAATGTTTGTCGATACTTTTTTTTTGTCAATAGTAAAAACGTCTGTCCAAAAGAAATCCATACTTACACAGGGCTTTTTGTACGAAAATGTTATTTACTGATTGTAAACGGTAACGATATATAATTTTAAATTGAGTACACAGCAGGAAAAAAATTACACGAGAAAAACCCCTTGTTTTCAACTCTTTTGAAAAAAAATACTGCTGTTTGTTTTTATTGTAATAAACATACCAATGTTTCTTGCCACATTTTTTTTCGTTTTTTTTTCCCCCAATAGCATTAACAGTATTACAAAAACAGCTGTCGATGTTGGTTTAACGAGAAAGGAAAAAATAACCTTGTCGCAATTGTAAATACGTATATTATGCCAATGTATAGTACAATAAAGCTAAACAATAATAATTTTCAAACCAGTTGAAAAAAAATGGGTTTTCCCATATAATTTTTTTTCCAATTTCAACAAGGTTATTTTTCCTGTTGTGTGCTCTCTTTAAAATTATATATCGTTACAGTTGACTATCTCTAAATAATATTTTCTTTCAGAAAGCCCTGTACAAGTGGGGATTTCTTGTTAAAGCAACTTTCGCAGGTGTTTTTATTATCCTGACAATGCTATTAGCCAAAAAATATAGTAAACTGTAAAGATATGTAATTTTAAAGTGAGTACACAACAGTGAAAAAGTTATATGGTAAAAACCTCTATTTTTCAACTGTTTTGAGAAGAACTTGGAACTTGCCAATAGCATTAAAAGTATTTATTAGGTTAATATTGGTGGGGATTTCTCGGCAGGTATTGTTTTTTCTTTTTTATCAACAGGATTAACAGTATTATAAAAACAGTTTCCAAAGTTGCTTTAACGAGAAATGAAAAAAATGAAAAAATAACCTTGTTGCAATTGTAAATAGGTCTATTTTGTCAATGTATAGTGCAATAAAACTAAACAACAATAATTTTCCAAACAGTTGAAAAATTTTCTGTTTAAAACAATGTTGGCAGCTATTTTTATTATTCTGTTAATGCCATTGGCCAAAAAAAAAATGTGGCAAGAAACGTTGGTAGGTACTTTACAATAAAACAAATCACAATTTTTAAAATAGGTGAAAATTGTGGGATTTTTCTACAATTTTTTTTTTTTTTTTTACAATAGGTACTAAGTTATTTTGTCCTCACTTTAAAAGTTTGTCTTAGGGATGGTTAGGGTGTAAGGTCCGGGGTTCGAATGCAGGGCCGCTGGATTCGAACCCGACATACTTACAAGTGGGCTTTTTTTCAAAAACGCCAGCACTATGGGCAAAGTGGGTTTATATTTATATGACCTCTGCTGTTGCGAACCCTCGTACAAAAAAAAAAATGTGTAAGTGGGGATTTCTCGTTAAAACAACGTTGGCAGCTAGTTTTATTATTCTGTTAATGCCATTGGCCAAAAAAAATGTGGCAAGAAAAATGTGGGATTTTTCTACAAACTTTTTTTTTACAGTTGGAACTAAGTTATTTTTCCTGTTGTGTCCTCACTTTAAAATTAAAAAAGCGTCGTAGTTTACTACCTCTAAATAATATTTTCATACAAAAACCTCTGTGTAAGTGTGGATTTCTCGTTAAAAGATCGTTGGCAGCTGTTTTTTTTTATTCTGTTAATGCCATTGGTAAAAAAAAAATTGTGGCAAGAAACGTTGGTATGTATAATTATTCAGATATCGTGTGATGTAGGTTTCAGAAAAACCTTTTCTTTATCGTGCCAACGTTTCGATCTTTTATTGAGATCATCTTCAGGGCCTGGGATTTACAAACATAGTTTACATTTAGAAAATACATATAGAATTTGGAAAAGTGAATTTATACAATGCAAAAAATTAAATTTTATATTCTTCTATACCCACTTCCTTCCCCACCACTTTAAAATCCGACATACTTCTATAAACATGAAACATTAAAATCTCACTGGAACTCTCAACACGACATGGCACAATTACACAGAATACAAACACTTTGAGTGAGTAGAAATACTTTGATGGAATATAAAATATAATTTTTTGCATTGTATAAATTCACTTTTCCAAATTCTATATGTATTTTCTAAATGTAAACTATGTTTGTAAATCCCAGGCTCTGAAGAGGATCTCAATAAAAGATCGAAACGTTGGCACGATAAAGAAAATGTTTTTCTGATACCTACATCACACCAGACCGCATCCCACGATATCTGAATAATTATCCATTAACGGTCATTAATCTCTACACACGTTGGTATGTACTTTACAATAAAAATAAACAATAATTTTTCAAATCAGTTGAAAAATATGGGATTTTTCGCTATATAACTTCTTTTTTTTTAAATTGGAACAAGTAATTCATCCAGTCTCTTAATAAAAGCTCGTAATTTTTTTAAGCGAGTAAGTTTTCTTTTTATATCGTAAAAAATCGTTGTTTTATCATTTAAATGTCTATTTAAAACAGAGAATTTCCCTTTTCGAACCGCAATGAAATCTCCCTCGAGCTTAAATAATTAGTTTTCTGCTGTGAAACGAAAATAAAAATATCGAAATTTTTCAATTGGATTATTATTATAATTGCGATATGTGAAGTTGCCCCCCTCCTCGGTTGTGAGACGTGTTTACTGGGTCAAGTTGCACAACTTGCACAACTTGCAGATCACTTACCTTATTTCATAAATCGATAGGTTGACCGTGTCAAGAAAAAAAAAGTATCAACGTCGTCTCGATCGAATAATATTCGTTTCCTTCGTTTTGATCCTTATAATATAAAATCAACGGATTTAACAATTGTTAGATCCTTTGTGCTTTGATCCGTGGCGCAATGATTTCTTCCTGTCGAATCCTTGCTCCGTCCACTGTTAATTAGGCGAGGGATCAAAGTTTCGACAGGATTGGGAAATTGATTCTATCGTGATCGGCATCGGGGTTTCCTAGTCTGAGTGGCACACATCTGTCCTCCGGCCAAGTGGTCGACGCCCCCGCGCACCTTTTGCGCAAGTATCACCTATTAACCAACACAATTGCGTCCTCGTGGTGTCTGGTAGCTCCTTCCTTGTTTTCGTGCCAACGACGAAGGTAGGGTTAATACCCCGGGTCACTCGAAACAGCTGATATCATACTCGCTGATTTTTTGTCAAATGTAAACACTAGAGCGTATGTAATCACTCTAGAACGCATACTTAATATCTAAATACATAAACAACGACCTGACTTTCCTTTTATGACCAGCGAGAATAGTAAAATCGTGAATATTCAATGGCTACTTACGAATTCTGAAAGTGTGCCACAGGACGTGCAATTTTTGTCATAGTTAAACTAATATTGACATTATTTGGCGTATGAGGTAATCTGAAACTATAAAGATCAACGTATCCTTATAAAAATAGGGCCAATCCTTTAGCTTTCTTTAATTTTTCTAAATGCTTTTTCCTCTCACCGAATCTAAGACTGGAAAGTTCTTCCCACCAGCAGAAGATATTCCGCTGATTCTTCCTCTTCTAAAATGGAAAAGGATGATGAAAAGGTTAGAGAGAGAGAGGGAGAGAAGATTGCAAAAACTAAATCAACAAAACAGAAAAACCTAGCAAGAGTGATAAAAAGAAAATCGAAAAATGGCCAAAAAGAGATTTGAATGAAGAAAATAGGCAAAAACAAAGAGAAGGAACGAGGGACGAAACCGAGATAAAAACGCGAGAAAAGGAAAAACAAGGAGTTCAAAAGAGTTCAAAAATGGAGAAGAAAGAAGAAAAGACAAACACAGAATATATAGAGAGAGAAAGAGAGAAACTGACCAAGATTTTGCTAGAAAGACCCAAAAATAAAATAAAAGTGACAGAAAAAAGATGGAACGAGGGACATAAATGAGGTAGAGAAAAATTGAGAAATTAAAAGGCAAAGATAAGCAGAGAGTTTAAAATGCAGAGGGATGATGAAAAAGGTAATGAAAGAGAGAGAAAGGATTGAAAAAAAACTAAATCAACAAAACAGAAAAACCGAGCAAGAGTGATAAAAATAGAATCGAAAAATGGCCAAAAGGAGATTTGCGAAACCGAGGTAAAAACACGAGAAACAGGGAAAAAAGCTAAGAAGAGAGTTCAAAATAAGGAAGGAAAATGAAGAATAAAAGACAAAACAGAATATATAGATAGATAGAGAGAAAAAGAGAAGAAAACAGAAAGAGAGAGAGCGAGAGAGAAAAGCAAGAATTTGCTAGAAAGACATAAAAACAAAACAAAAATGTCAGAAAAAAAGAGACAAAAGAGGGAACGTGGGACATAACTGAGGTAGAGAAAAAATGAGAAATTGGTAGGCAAAGAAAAGAAAGGCGTATAAAATGGAAGAAGAAAAAGCAAAAAACGAATAGAGAGAGAGAGAGAGAGAGAGAGAGAGAGAGAGAGAGAGTGAGAGAGATAATGTTTCATATCAAAAGAAACAAAAATATTTTTAAAAAATTGAGCAATATTTGGTTAGAAAGGTATAAAAACAAATCAAAACTGACAGAAAAAAGAGGCAGAAAGAGGGAACGTGGGGCATAACTGATCTAGAAAAAAAACGAGACGCAGAAAGACAAAAATAAGAAGGGAGTATAGAATGGAACAAGAAAAGAAAAAAACAGAAGAGATAGACACACACACACACACACACACACACACACACACACACACACAGAGAGAGGGGGGGGGAATTCTGAGACAATAGCTACAGAAACATAGGCTTGTTTCTATTTGTCCAAGTTTATTTGTTTGCCTCCAGGTTCTGCAGTGTTCGATACGCAAGTCTGCAATCATCCTACTACATTCCTAGCTTCTGCGGTAGGCCTTTAATGAGCATCATCACAGCCTCGTTGTTGAAATTCATTCTTACAGAACTGAAAACATTTTTTAACCATGTGATGACGTTTTTGGCAATTTTCATGGCCGGTGTGTCCTCATCGTGGTTACCTGGCCAATAGACCCTTTCTGCCCATTATTCCATGAAACCTAATCAAGGCGATTTCTTGTTTTCCTCAAATGTCTGCCAGGGTATAAAGGTAATCCAAAATAGCTACGGATTCTCATACTGATGACCTAGTTGCCTTTAGTATTCCCTGGCAGTCTAATGAATCTCTCTCTCTCTCTCTATATATATATATATATATATATATATATATATATATATATATATTGTGTTTCAACTTTGTTTTTAAGCCTTTATAGCTAAATCTTGGTCAGGTTTTCTGTATGATGTTTGTTGCTTTTGATTTCAAATTCATCTTTTCTTTTTTTCCCTCTGTTTCTCTTTATCTATCTATACATTCCATTTTTCCTTTTCTTCTTCCTTCTTTATTTTGAACTCTCTTCTTATGATTGTCGTTCTGTTTCTCGTTTTTTCTACCTCAGTTATGCCCCACGTTCCCTCTTTCTCTGTTGTTTTTTGTTCGTTTTTATGACTTTCTTTGATTTGCAACATTATCTTCTTTAAATAGTAGAAATCTCGATATTTTGTTACTTGTACCTCTACCAGCTTTTTTTTGTTTATTTGTGCACGCTTTCATTTTCTAATTTCATCAAGTGTCGTTGCCACGGTTTCAGATAAAAAGTATTGAATCTGTAAGATTGTCGTTTCTCTCACACCTCGGTGACACCAATGAGCTTTATGGCTAAGAGGCCAAGATTTAGTATTTAAGCCCTATCTGTGAGAAAAGGCTGAAACTCTCGCTTTGGCCGAGCCTCGTCAGAGGTCGCCTGGGCTCTGTATTCATTCTCTCACAGACGGCGATTTATTTATTCAAATTAATATATTTTATAACTTGGGAAATCTAGTTTTTTTTTTCTTTATTGTCGCAAACACTTTTTTGTCGTTTTTATGTTAGGTATTGTACGTTGTTACTATTTGTTGCATCCTCATTTTTTCATACTGTGTAATGCTAAAAAATAATTTTACTTCAAGAAGCCTTTTCTCGTTTGATATAGATGATAGACCTTTTTTGAGAGTCCTGTTTGATAAAATTGTGCCCGTGGACAGTTTCACAAGTTCTGTCGTACCTGGACAGTTTCTAATGTTTTTTGTCACGCAGCACTATTTAGACGAGTTTTGAAAGGGATGCATGCCCCAGGGCTGGGAAATCGCCAGCTAATTACACCTTCGGCATTCCGATTATATTATTATACCGACTTGTATATTGCGTCGAGTGACCAGTCCGATAATTACAGGCTATAACTTTTTTTTGTAACCCAGATTCACGTAAAACTAACTTTTACCTTTGTTAAAAAGTTTTATGGGCTTTTAATTGGGTTTCGACTATGTATTCATGCCTTTTAGGCCGGTTGCTTCTCCTCACTTCGGAACCTCGTGTGCTCAAGAAATTCATGTTCCAACATAAAAGGCGCGGCCAGTGTTGCAAAATCAATCCGAGACCCAGTGAAGGGGATTGTTATTAAAAGGGCAAACACGTGATAGTCGAGCTGTAAAGTCCACACCGAATAAATTAAAATAATTTGGCCGCCAATTTTTCCACGGTGCGCCTGGTATGCTTATCGACAGTGAAGGTCCGCCCGGCCTCGATGTTTCCTGACAAAAGTCAGAGATCTTTTTCCATCTTTCATTTCAAGACATAACAGTTCGACTAAATAATAGTAATTAAAATCTCTCATGCTTATATGGGCAAGAACAGATTTGCAAGCACCTACGTGCTCAGGAATAGCAGATATACTACTCTACCCATAAAAAAACCGACCAACTGGTGAAAATTAATAACTTTAAATATGCATATTTTCTCAGCCTTTTATATCGTAGACCTCATTTTTTAGAAAATTTTACGATGAACTAAGGATAGGGATAAGAGAGGCGACCACAAGGCCTATTGCACCTCGACCTGAATAGATCTATTGTTCGCCCCGGTTATTTATATCTCACCGCCGAGCTTCAGGTCAATCAGCCTCCATAGCTTTGCCATTAGTGTAGGATCTTGCTTGTGGTTTTTCTTGTCCAAGTTGCAAGAACCCACATCCACACAGACCTTCCCAGAAAATAGAACGTGTTCTACGGTATCTTCCTGGCATTATCTGCACAGTGTTTCTTCTGTTTGTACTACTGGCCCTTACATGTGCCCCCTTAAGTGGCAGTGCCCTGTTAGGAATCCAACCAGAATCCTAGTTGGGTTACGGTGCCTCACGCCTGTTCCACCAGGTTTGGACTTTTATCCATTCCTCTTTTCTAGCAGGGTTCAGGATCCACAGAATCCATGTTGGCCCCGTTTTTGGCCGATAACATCGATTGGAAATTTTAATGTTTTCAATTGATCACCTTCCACTTTACCCCATTTATTTGCGATGTTTGGGTAAAATATACGACCTCATGGCAAAAAAACAATCATTCTTTGTCCCTATTTAATTTGTGAAACCAGGTGGTCGTATTTTTTGATGGGCATTCGTTTCCATTCTTATTCGTGGAAGTTGAGACCCATCAGGATTTTTAACATTTGGACTTATCCCCGAAGAGACTTCTCAGACGCTTGATGTTCTCCAAAAGATCACTAGGAAGATTTTGTATGAATGGACTCGTAACATTCCGTGGATAGCAAGGTGGTGCAATGCTAGCATAGTTCAGTAGTGCTCTTGAAAGACATGTGCCTTAAAAAGAACAGTTTTGTGGTTTATGGCATAGCTTTCCAGCTGTGCATTTCACACCCCCTCCCCGAGATATAGAGAAAGCACTACACTCCAGCATGGAACATGTTTTTTCGAACCACGACTTCCAGGAGTCCAACCTCAACTCAATCGAGGGTTACTGGAATCACCTCGTCTCGTGGTGCAGTATTATTTTTAAGGTGGGTCTGAGGAATTCCCTAGTGATGGACACCGTTACCTGAGGCGTGAGGGTTCAGTAAGCCAGGAAACATATGAAAGAAAGGAGAGAAAAAGGGGATAGGGTAAAGAAAAGAAGGAAAAGGGGGAAAAGCTTCCACCATCGGTTACCTCCAGGCACCAGAGTTGGTGGTCGGACTTTGCCTGGGCCCATAAAGAAGGTGTGCCCATAAAGCGATTTTTTTATGGGCAGTGTATTGGGTGTGAATGAATTCTGAATTTATTTCCCTGTTTTTTGATATCTAAACAAGTTACCGTTTTGTCGTGTAATCCTCGCTCTGTGCCTCAAGAAACCTACGGCTGCGGAAAACCGGTAGATCTTTTTGTAAAAACAGCATGCAAAGAGAGAGAAAGAGAAACGACGAGTCGCCCACGGCTTGTTTCGCAAAAACCGTGGACATGTATTTACAATTGCCAAACCGGAGTCCGTTTTATCCTTCTTCTCTCAAGAAGTTTCCCCCCGGCTCGGATCGGTTTTGTATTAAAATCGCACTTTTATGCTTAATCAACAAGACATTAGGAGCCATTCCTATTGGCTATTTTAATCAAGAATGTAGGGAGAGAGAAAGTATGTGCAGGTGCGTGCGTGTGTGTGTGTGTGTGTGTGTGTGCGCGCGTTTTCCTCAATTCAGTAACCCTGAACTGAAACCTCTGGGCCTGCGATACATTAAACATTTTTTCGTTACAATCTTTCCTTGTTTCTAATTTTTGTGTATAATTTATTATTTATTGCTTCTTTTTGGAATTATCTGACATTTCAATATTTTAATACTGTTTGTTTAATTTTACATCTTTTATTACACTCAATACACTTGTGTACACTTTTATGACAGTAATTATTATCATCAATCTATTCCATTAATATAGTTGATCACAAGTAAGTATGCTTGAGACGCCCCATCTTGTGGTACTACCAGGTTCGGGGATCGTTAAGGATTAAGTTTATATGTCCTCTTTTGTGGTAGGATGGTAAGCGGTAAGCAGTTCAGGACTTTTCCTCCAAGCAGTTCCAAACGCCCTTTGCTTCAGCCTCGCATGAGGCCCGGGGCCTAAGTGCTGCCTATGACCATCTTCCGGGAATGTATTGCTAGTCTTTTTATTTCTCTGACACATAGTTAAATCGCTGTGATTTCATACGGGAAAGCTGTACCATATTTACCTAGGTTTATCGTCAGGTCTTTGGGTTCATCCCGAAAACTACAGCTCCCGTTCCCTTGTCGTTTTTGGAGCCGTTTGCATACCAGAAGTAGTTTGCCTTTAGCAAAATTTAGCGTGAATTCCGTTGGCCCATTTTCCTTGTGGTACCTTGTATATTTCAGTAAAATTGTATTTTGGAGTAATGGCATCAATTGGCATGCCTAAAATGTCATCTGTCTCAGTTTCCATGGTTTATTTACTTATCCTTGCGCATGGTTGCCATTGATGAGCGCGTGAGCTGCTTTTTTTAACAGGGTTGAACAACACTTTTAGAGCCGCAGTTGGCGTTGTGCTCACGGCTCCAGTGACACTGAAACAGGCTTGTCTTTGGGTGACACTTAATAGCCTGATTGCTTTGGCCTGCAGAATCTTCATCCACACCACCGACCGTGTCAACATAGGTTTTAAGACGAGGATGTAATCATTTTGGAGTTTAAACCCCAGTCCATGGCGCAGAGCCTTCTGCACCTCCCCCAGGCAATTTTGGCTCGGTGGGTAGTTTTGGTCAAATGCTAATTCCATGAGAGCCGTAGTTCTAGGGTGATGTCTAGATTTGGGCCGTTTAGACTTGGAGTTTTTAGGCTTCCTATTGTCTTCTTTGTGAATGGGATCATTATGGCTTTATGGGAGGTAATTGCTAGCTCTTCCCTGGTGCACCACTCTCAACCAGATTGAGGACTTGAGTCTTACTGGAAAAAAAGATAATGATATTAAACAGCACCCTGATGACTGTAGTATGATACAGTAGGTCTCGGGTACTACTTTATTACAAAAATTCCCTGCCTGCTAATTAGCACCTCTACATCTCATGTATTGAGAGCTCGATCACACCACTCAACAGCTACACTCTGAGCCTGCATCTCAAATATATCAAAAAAGTACCCACCTAACAGACTGACGCAGTTCTGTCCGACGTGGTAATAAATAAAGGCATATTGTGTCATAACTACCTGTCAGAGTTAAGTAGGCTGTACGCCGTAAGAGTAAGTAGGGAGGAGCTGAAGTCCTCTAATGCCACTGACCCGATTAAAAAGTGGAATGCAAGCAAAAGGAGGTAAATCGTGCGAGAAATAACTTACATCACAACTTGTAAGCAAAACTGGATTTATACAGGCCGAAACTACATGAGTTTCTCTAGTATGGCAACCTACGAGCAGTCTTTGGTTTTAAGGGCGAGGGGTGAATTGCTTAAGCTGAACTACAATCATTTTCTCCTTATGCAATCACAACGTTCCTTCATGGGAATTGTCCAGTTCTCTAAGAGCTTCCCCAAAAATACTTTGAAAAACTGATACTGGATCAAGAAGAGATCATCGCAACGGAACGGATAACTGGAGGAATCTTATGGCATATCTTACTCAAGATTGAATATCTGATCGACCACTTCAATTCCCAAAATCAAATAAATGTCCCTTAAGTAACAAAAATAGGTGTATAAGGCACGACAGGCGGCTAAGGCCATTGTCAATAATAGCTTTTACTAAATATCGATACTCAATACGTACAGCCTGAAATCGATGGTCAAATATCGAAGCTCGACAGCAAAATATCGATTCTTGCTAATATCGAGCATCCTTCCCTAAACTCACAAACTATTTAACTATTTATGCTATCAATAATGCCCATCCAATATCACTATTCGATTTTTGGTAGTCTAGTCTGTATGACCATCATCAGTATCACCAACTGGTCGTCTTAAAAAATGGCATGTTTATGTTTTCATCAATGCTACTAAATTTCTCTAGCATTTCGTCTATGATAACTACGATAGTATGTTGCGCTAAAATCGTAGCATGTATATATATATATATATATATATATATATACACGCATATAATGATCATCATATAAATCATGGAAACTTTATAGTAGAAAGAAATGTTAACTGGTTTTAACAAATGTGCGATATGAAATAAGCTAAGACGGTATCAAGTCGTTGGCCAAGTTATCCAAACAAGTTTTGCCACTTAAAATGATACTTTAATGCAAAGGATTGGGAAAGGTCTTTGAACTTTGATTGCAACAAACCGGATTCTATTAATAACATTCCAGGGTCATGACCAAGGAGGAATTGGTAACCTTTATACAACAATATTTAAATTAGAAATTTTAATTTATCGCTAATTAATCAGACCTTATGATTAATTGGAATGCAGGGTTGTAAAGATTGAAGAGAAAACATAACATATAAAAATGATTTTATATACAATTCAGTGCGGAATATAAATAATTTTGGTTTCGAAATAGTTACAAAAGGACGGTGGGGAAAGGAAGAGTGTGGATTCAATGGTGGTAGCCGTGCCCCAGAGCGAGTGGAGCAGCGACGACATGGGTGGGGTGGACAGCGTGCACTGCATGGACAACGGGCGCTGCATGAACAACGGGTGATGCATGAACTGTGTGGACGACTGGAGCCGGATGAGCGACTGTCTTGACCACTGGGACGGAGTTGTGTACGACCCTGTACGAGTTGGAATAAGACGTGGCATGAACGACCGGTGCTGCGTGAACTACCGGAGCAGCGTGAACGACCGGGGCTGCGTGAAGGACGGGTGCTGCGTGGCCGTAGGCGAGCCCACCGTGGGCGTAAGGCGCTCCGATGATCCCGGCGGAGGCGGCGGCGAAGAAGAGGGAAAGAACTGCTGCCTGAAAATACAAAACCAACTGATAAAAGAACAGCTCTTTCTCACCAGATGACTGAAGGATGGGTCTTTGGGATGACCTATTGGACGACACCAGCAATACATAATCAAAAAGAGAAAAACTAATCACCCTTTCTAAAGCTCTTAATACACTATTTCAAGTAAAAGCTAATTACTATAAAATTAATTTCAATGTTCACAATTTAAAGCTTCAAAATAGAAACAGCTCTTATTGGTACTATCATATCGATGAACATTGGGAATGTCAAACATCAGGGCTTTAAAGTTGATTGGGTCTGCAAGGTGATAAGCATATGTTGAACAGGCACTGGGTTTGTGTCAACAACCCTGCACTCGCGAGGGCATCAGAACATTTCATCACCCTTTTAGGTGAATGTTAATCAGGGTTTGTACTTTATTTTGAAAACGAATACCACAAACACAACTCTCAAACATCATCATCCTGTACATTCGAACCACTCCCCATTGCCCTAGGCGAGTAGACTGCGAATAAGTGTGGGATGGAGCAGTACATGATCTCAGATTTGTATGATTCTTGAAGCATCAAATGCAATGTATGTTGTAATACGTATGATTTATAACAGAATAGTTTGATTAGCTTTAGCCTGTATAAGATTTACATCAATCTTTGCCTGTTGATCATATCTCTTCTCATTAGGTTCGTTATTTAAAAAGACACGGAGAATATTGGCGGAATGACTTGAGCTTGCTGGTTTTTAATGGAACAAAGTATAAAAGGTCATTTGGTTTTGGATATAAATTAAAATGATATAAAATTTTTCGCTTTGGACAATTAGCCGAGGAGCAGACGAATTAGGTCGCCACGTGGTTGTACTGTTTTTTTTTTTTTTTTTTGTTTTTTTTTGGAGGTAGTGAAATGTATATCAACGAACCATGCAAATTGTTTCCCCTTTGGAATGGAAGGTTTGTTGTTGTTTTCAACCGAGGTCGTGTTCTTTACATGAAATAAGTCCGGAGAAAGTAAGGAGAGCACGTCGACCTTTAGTCTTCAGGAGGAGTAGGCCGGGATGAAAACAAAAAGACTATGACGCAACCAAGGCTGATTTCCGCCCTTGACCCAATGCCCACAAATTCGAATTTTTCGTCCCCTAAGGGCTGCTGTAAATCTCTCAAGACTTCTACGGTTTAAGAGCTAACGGTATCTCTAGAAAGGATTTCTTAATGGAATAAACGAATTAGATTCACTGAAAAGTCCCGACGCGAAATTACGCACTGTATTTGCTTTCCACTCGTCAGGGGTTCTTCGTTCGCCTATAAACGGATACTTACGAGTTTATACATGTTTCCCTGTCGGTTTGTGAGACTGACTGTGACGAGTCTTGGGCCAGTCGAACCTTATATACCGTGTCCCCTTCACCAGTGCCGTGGAGGGGTCGCTGCTACTGTCAGCGTCTGGGCGAACAGCTCGACGAAAAAAACAATACAGGAAAAACTGGGTGAGAAATTCCATTGTAACAAAAAACATTGTACCTGAGACTATCTGAAAAACCACTTAAACCAAACTTTAATAATTGCATCCATCGTCAATAAATTTTATGTTTTTATGACTATACTGTTATCGGCTAAACTAGGTGTAATTCATTGTAAAAAGTGTCTTTCTTAACTAAAAACGGCCTGTTTTTTTTCCTATTTTTTGCTAGATTTAGGTAGGAGTGCTTATTGACTTCGCTCAGTTTGATTACCTACAGCCCATAAAACCATTGGGTTCAATTGAGACATAAATAGAAAGTTAAAAGGATTAAATCTGAAGCAACACTCTAGAGGCCTGAATTCGTTGTGAATTTGTTCAACCGAACTCTGCCAGCCGGATACCAATTTAATAAAAATCTATCTCTACACCGCCCAAAAACAAAAAAATATATATATAAAAGAGCGAAGTATGTTATTACCTCGTGATATAATCCATGTTTCCGATGTATGGGAACGAGATAAACAAAGTAGCTATGTAACCACTTTCTTACAATCCACCTCTAAACATCCGCAATTTTCTCAACCGGGTCAAAATGAAGCATAAGCCAGTGTTTATGAAAACCAACAAAAAATTGGATGATCGTATCATAAAAATACTCCAAACATAATAAAAAAAATTTTGACAATTGGAAAAAATGGGATATCAATCGTTATATATTAGAATCAACCCTTACACCTTCTCTAACCACCCCTCAATAAATGGATGACGATTTTATAATATTGTAATTAAGTAAACCATTTTCTTTGTCGTACCAACGTTTCGATCTTTATTGAGATCATCTTCAGTGCTCAAAGTATTTGTCTTCTGTGTAACTGTGCCATTCTTGCATGTCGTGTTGAGAGTGCCCAATTGGTCGATTAATGGTCACTAACCACCGCCACATTAGAGCAGAAATCGATCGGTGTCGCAGGTGAAGTTTACGTAGTAAAGAAATAGATAAATAAATGCACAATTTTTTTTCAAAAATGAAATATTCTACTACAACTGTATATTTGTCTATGAATTGCACCCGAAGTCGGTGTATAAATCGAAGAAAGCAAAGAGAAAAAAAGTTCAAAACTACAGGCATACAGTAAAACATTATGTAAAACTTAACTAAAACTACTCTAAAAGTAAAGATTAAATGCTCTTTTAAATAAGATTAAGTTACAAAGAAATACAGATACAGACATTAGTAAAGGTAATTAAAACGGAAAAGGGATTCCATTCCTAACCATTGAATGTTTCTTTTCTTTCTTCCATGTTTCTAGGTCTGTTTGGCTAACAGGTTTAACAGGGGAGTAGTAGAAATATTGGCTTATGCTCTGCCTAACGATGGCATCCTTACGTCTAATTGGGCATATAGTGAGGACAAATTGGATGAGGTCCATGATTTAAAATGTCATTACCCTTTGGCAGGCATTATAGTATACATGAATTTCCAAGTGGGTTTGATACTCGTCTTAGATGTTAAAATGGAGGTGCCCTCTCATACCGGAAAGTGTATTGTCCTCGCCTTGATCTTAGACTTCCCAGTCCTTTGGCTCTTCACAGCCGTGCAGGATAGGACGTGTTCGGAACTCGTGTAGTTTTCCCGCGAAATCCCGCGCCTTGTCATGAATTGGGATAGGGGTCCAACTTTATATGCGTCTGCCAGCGTTGGTCCTTGATTTTACAAGCCATTCTGTCTTTCTCCAACTTTACCAAGTAGCCACGTCCCATTCTTCTGCACGATAGGTGTCGCTTTCCTCAGAGTTGCCACACTGGGGGATGATATTTTAAAACTGTCGGATTTGCGGTAACCATCCAGTACAGTATCTTATCATTCCTATCCACTGGACTACCTCGTTTTCTAACCGGCTGTTCCAACTTTATACAGCATGAATTTTACGTTTCCCTTGTGTTAACGCCATTTTTCGTGGACTTTGAGCCCGGGGTCCGGCGATGTTAACGCACGGTCCTCTCCGCCTTACCAGTTGGCTGTTGTCGTTCGAACCATTCATATCGGCCGTTGTCACATCGTTGTCGTTCAAATATTCTATTCTGTCCTCTCCTATTTTCTTCTCGCGATCGACGTGGCGAGATCACCGATCGACAGGAGCTCTTCTAGGAAACGAGATAAAGGTATCCTGATCCCGATTTCCCTAAATCATCTGTACGCCTGTCCTTTCCCCCCCTTTAATTCATCGTGGAACTTGGAGGAGTCATCTGCATGGTGAGTTCTTTTTTCCTTTCTTTTTTTCTTTTCAATTTTACTCTATTATTTCTAGTTCGTAAAATTACAGTCCACTTGCTCGTGAACACCTTGTTTCGTTATTTGTGCAGCTTTCTTGATGATAATTAATCACTGTTATCCTGAAGCATTGTCTTTCACCTAGGCATCGTTCGTTTACTTAAGAAAGGATACATTCCTAACCTTCTATAACCATTTAACCTAATCACTCCTAATCCACTTTGCGTCCATTTTTACGCTTCTTATCTACGGTGGGACCGATGATTTACAGACCATTCGGTTTGGGCATAGATCTTGCTACGTATGTTGTTTTTATGTTTTGCGTTTCCCCTCCGATACCTAATCCAAAATGCACCACTAGAAGGTGGTGTGCATTTTCTACGGTTAAGAGTAACAAACTCACCTCTTGTTGTGGTGATTGATGTGCATCTTTGTGTTCTGATTCCTTTGATCATTGGCGATTTCCATGCGGGGTTGGCATAGCCAAGTCTGGCAAGGCTGGTGTGCTTGCAAGGTTATTTCGCAGATTTTCCCAGGTCGCTTCAATTGCCCCCTTGCATATTTCAACATGATTTTCTGTTTCAGGGATGTTGCCTGTCCTCTGATGTTGAGCTCACGTTGTTAGCATAGTTCATAATTAGGATGAGCTGTCCCTTATGGAAAATGACTCGTATATTCCCCGCGCATATTTGACCTTTGAATAGTTTTATTGGTTTTATTGGTAGATATTTTTAATTTGTGGCTACTGGATCAATTATTCCTAGCGATACCTTCATTCTCAAGAGGTCACCTTCCACTAACATCGCCAAGCCGTCAATGTAAGTTATTCCTGTAATATCTTTTGGTTAGGATTCCATCAAATACTACATTCCACAATGGTGGTCTAAAAGCTGAGCCTTGGTGTCATCCTTTACCAGAGTCACAGCCACTTCCTTGTCAAGTAACTCCTCAAGGTGGGAGATGGTGTTATCTCTAACATCCTCGGCAGCAAAGTATGAAATTACGATTAGCGACAAGAAGAAGTCAAGGGTTAACCTCTTCTAACCATTCCTAACGACTGCTAACCATATTTAATAAATCCTAACCACATCTGGCCAACCTGAACCAAATGGTTTGCCATATTATAATACTATTTGAAGCTAAATCTAATGGAATTGTCACCCATCGGTTTTGAGGATGGGTAGACGCAATAAGTCAAGTAAAACGGAACAGACGAAAACCAGTGATTAGGTCGAACCATTTTATTTTCAAGGCGATTAGAATTTTCCATTGGTGCAAGTTCTGATTTTCTTTGAAATTGATTTTCTCTTCGATTTGAACATGAGTTGCCCAATGTTTACTATTTTTCTGTGATTTATTTCATAAATAGTCCCGCGATTCTCACGTAATCAGGTCGAGACGTTTTCTCCCTGGTGAGATGAAACATTTAGCAAGAGTCTAATCGTAGGAGATCGAGTTTTATTGTTTGTCTTTTCTTTTTAATCCCAACTTTTTAATATCTTCATTATAGGTTATAGATAATAGTTTTCAAGACAAAAACAATTATGCCGTCTAAGCCAGGATAAATGGTAATTTAATTATTTGGATTCTTGCAATCAATTCGGCCCTTGGTTGACATATTACATCCGTGTTAACCTTTATAATTTTGTCCGATTGCGACAGAATTTCTTTAACGTCTCATCGATCTGATAAAAGCTCATGCATTCAGCCTTGGTTTACCAACGTTTTAAAGATTTTATCCCGCTTTTTTGTTTTTTAGTTATGTTAATGTTAATTGGCATCGTGAGTATATTTAGCTCAGGTCAGTTGACCCATCTGATGTAACGTTTCGTGACCGCTCAGGCTTCCTGGACCGCCCACTTTTACGATAACGGCCGATCCTATTTCTGTCCTGGATTTGTGAAACCCGAGCAGAAATAAACAGAAATAATACAACCGCAATAATTAACATTTTAAAACATGCGGAAAAACCTGTAAAAACCCATGAAACCTTCACGTTCTAACCTTTTTATGTGCTATTTCTTTTTTTAAATCTCGTATATCTATGGTATCTATGATTATCTGGTTCTATTGGGTAAAACAGTGTCAAGTTGGAAACTTCACCGTTTACCTGAAACTAAGTGTTTGATTGCTCCATTTTTCAAAACCATGTCTTCAAATATTGTCCTAGGACTTATAACCCTTTCACGTGCATAAAGAACATTAAAAAAGAAGGTAGTAATTAGAGACAGTATCAGCTTTGACTTTGACAGTTTCCTCTATTTTATCCCAGTGGTCCGCCAAAATAGATAGAGATTTTGTTATGGACATCATTTTCTTCTTCATTATTTTTTCTCCTTTTATACTTCATAACTTCATTTTGCTTGGATCTCTCACCATCCTCAACCATCTTTAACAATCCTTAACCATTTCAATCCATCCTTAATCATCTTTAACAATCCTTAACCATCTTCAACAATCTTGAACCATCTCAATCCATCCTTAACCATCTCAATCCATCCTTAACCATCTTTAACAATCCTTAACCATCTTCAACAATCTTTAACCATCTCAATCCATCCTTAACCATCTTTAACAATCCTTAACCATCTTCAACAATCTTTAACCATCTCAATCCATCCTTAACCATTTCAATCCATCCTTAACCATCTTCAACAATCTTTAACCATCTCAATCCATCCTTAACCATCTTTAACAATCCTTAACCATCTTCAACAATCTTTAACCATCTCAATCCATCCTTAATCATTTTTATCTATCCTTAACCACCTCTAATCTTTCTTAGCAATATCTAACCACGCTTGACCATCTCCAACCGTTCCTAACGTTTATTAATCATTCCTTTCTGTTCTTAATAATATAAAACCATCCCTAACCAAATAAAATTTAAAAACGCCGAAGATTATTAAAGCCGTGCGATGTGTCCTTTGTTGAAATACAATTGCCACTCATTGGTTCTTAGGGCGGACGAAATATGTCTAGGGAAAAGTATAAAGAAGCGAACTCGGTGATGGGCAAACTTGAGATTGAGGAAAACCGTTTCAATTTCAAATCGGGATTTCTCGTTGAACGCAAGTTCTAATTTTCTCTTGAGTTACTTTCAGGCTAGAAAATTGCCCGGGGGTTTAAGAAAAATGTATATGGCAATAGGTTCAGTCATTGCAAAATACTGTGTCAGCCTAGTTTAACAGTAGTTGCGAAAGTTATGAAAAGTTATTAAAAAAAAACTCAAAAGTTACATTATAAATGTAAAATGTGTAAATGTCATGTATTCTGCTAATACTTAATGCATAGTTATATATCATACCTAACCTCTAAGCAAAGCCAAAAAGTGGAATTATAATATTTATTACTGCAATATATTTAATGCTTATTGTTTATATTGATGCTGTTTCGATCGATTATATAATTAACCTAAATGATTTATGTTCTTCATTCTATATTTGTTGTTTGGCTTTGTTCGTCACAAGGGTTGGATATATGTATGAACCATTTAAAAGGTTATTCCGTTAAAATGTTAAAAAATACTCCATTTTCATAATTAAGTCGTAAAGCATTAAAAATTACCTTGAAGAATTTGATCAAGAAGGAAGTGTATAACGTAAATAAAGCTTCTTTCGAAAAGTGGAACATGCCGGTTTGGTCGACGTAACGAATCATCGGAAAGTGATGTTTTGACCTTGCGACACAAGTGGGGGTCATCAACACCACCTAACGGAATCTGTAGAGGAAGAAAAACTCGTCCCCCATTATGCAATTTTGTCATCCACTAACCTATTCGACGCAACCCGTCATCTTCGGAATAAAAGGTAAAACGACTCCGGTTCAAAGTACAAAATGAAAAGCGTGCGTTTTTCTCATAATGGGAAGTTACAACGACAATGATGAAACGTGCAGAACAAAAAGGGCGTTCTGTGCGAATTCGGTCACGAGTCCGGGACAGGCTAGTTTCATCATCGGCTTTTCAGACATCATCGATCATTAGGCCGATAACGCCCCGATTAGGTGGACAAGGCGACTTAAGCACGGCCCAAGTGTCCCCTACGAGAACACGTTTTCAGGCTCCACATCATCAGTAAACAGTTTTATCTTTCTTGTGAACACCATCAGGTTTTAGTAACTGGGTCATCCATGGGGACAAGGGATCCATTTGGTTTTCTTATTCTTACAACAATTGATCTGTTATGAAAGGTTCAAATTGTACTCGCTTATAGAACCATAACACAATCTAACATGAACGTTAACTGAAAATAAGAGTAAAAGAGATAAGGAGTAAGATAGGAAAATAAATCTTTCATGTAAAGAATTGGGCAGCTTGACTTGATTGGTCGAACATCAAATCCCATCTTTTTTCTATAGTATCGGACAGATTTAGATCCATGGTCATTCATCGAACCACGATAGCATCGAGTATCTTGTCATGGATGGTAATCATCGATCAGCTACAGCAAAACATCATGCAGCTAACATCAGCTACTATCGTAAAAAATCGAACAGAAACGGTGAACTGACAAAAGCGTTTCGGATCTTCGCCATCTTCAGCGGTGGGCTTGTGTTGCTCTTAATTAATAACAATTTAGCCTAGCTAGCTGTGGTCTATTGTTAGATCTCCGGCTGAAGTAGGCGGACTAATGAAACTGTGGATTGGTAATTTCAAATCAGGCTGATCTGCCCGCGTTTGCCGTTTTGAACTGTCAGAGGTGTTTCGGCTTCTTGACATCTTCACTGGGGGAGTCTGTGTAATTCCTTGTTGAAACTAATTAAGCATGGCTTAAATCTCCTCTTGAAGAATATTGGGTGTTGAACATGTAGTTTGGTCGTTTCCAATAAGGTTGGCCTAGTCATCTTTGCCGTTTTGAACTGTCAGAAGTGTTTCGGCTTCTCGGCATCTTCAGTGGTGGGGTCTATGTCATCCTTGTTAAAACTAATTTAGCATAGCTAACGTAATATTATTATATCTCCTGTTGAGAAATGCAAAGTATGAACTTGTAGTTTGGTCGTTTCCGATGAGATTGGTCTGTCCATCTTTGCTGTTTTCGACATCAGAAGCGTTTCGGCTCCTCGCCATCCTCAGTAGTGGATCTGTAAAGTAAAATAATTCTTGCATGGCTGTCATAGAGACAATGTCCAGTTTGTTGTTGCGGAAGATAGTGGATTTGTATGTTTTACATAATTAGAACAATTTAGTTTGGCTTCGGTTATTTTGTTAGCGGCCAATATTGCTGTCCACCTCAATTTCTAAACCAATTGTCATGTGACCGGCATACCATGAGTATTTTATTATTTTTATGCGGAGTAAAGGGTTATCAAGTGATCGACACGGGATAATGAAAGACTAATGACCCTGAAAACCCTGAGAAAGAAGACAGTCATGCTCCATCCAATAAAGCACACGTGGATGCTTTTCTCATCGCATTCCACTCCATGTCCTTTCTTGAATTTCTGCCCGATGAATTTTTATGGTTGTGTGGACTTTGTTGTGTTTGATAATGAACAGACGTATAATTGATATGATAAATGACAGCCGATGTAGCGAAAAGACTCTTTAATAAAATTATAACAAATTAAATTTAATAAAATCAAAGACATAAATTTTCATTCAGTCAATAGTTTGCACAAAAGTGGACAAGTTGTTTCAAACAGTGAGTTTTTCAGTGAACGTGGGTAGACCAGTTTCTCTCAGCACATCAATGGAAGAATCTAGACAATTGACGTGTTGCTACAATTTTTAATGTTGCTTTTTTCCTGAAAATATCAACAAAAAGACATTTTCGTTCTGTTTTTCAGCAGAGGTTCACCTGAAGCAGTTCAATACCCAGTATATTCAGCAATCGCTGCTGATTTCTTAAAACCATGTCATAATTTTTGACTTTTCGGCAAACCCCTAGAAACAATGGCCACGTTCTTATTTCTCTTAATCGTAGACTAAGCAACCTGTCATCCCGTCTTATCTAATACAATTCACTTTCGAAGAACGGCTTAGGTAATTCATTTCTTAGCGTGTTGTGATCTTGCATTTTTCTACTTTATTGCTGCTTTAAAGTATGAACTTAGGTTAAAGGCACTATCTTATGACAATTTGATAAGGAAAACAGACGTGTTCATTTGTCTTATCACACTTGGGCAGCCTACGGTATCATTCAAAGTAACCTCATGTTCAGCTGTAATTTTTCTATGATCCTA
>CM077110.1:16859802-16878371 GCA_039619505.1 Cimex hemipterus | reverse complement strand
ATTTGGGAAGATCATCATTTTCGTTCGTCTTATCACACTTGGGCAGCCTACGGTTTCATTCAAAGTAACCTCATGTTCAGCTGCAATTTTTCTACAATTATGAACGTTTATTTGTTCATTTAAATACTAGACTATCAGTACATTGTCACAATGTTGTTATCCGATTTAATTTGGAAAACAGTCTTATACAAACTTATATAGCCTAAGGTTTAATCAAAAGTAACCTCATGTTCAGATGTGATTTTTCCATAATTCTGAAAATTTATGTAAAATGTTCAGTCAAACACTAACTGCGTGTTTTTAAACAATTTTGTGGGTATGAACGTCACACCATTTGTTTTGTAACTTACAAATTTTATGAAAATGGTCACAATTGAAAAAAATAACTGATTGTAGTAGAAACTAGATTAATTTCTTCACTGAATCACAGCTTTATCAACTTTCTATCTCAACCGTGGAAAATGGGACATTAAAGCAATTCAAAAATTAATATGACCGGTTCTCCCCTACTTTGTCTTCTTGGACATTGTCTTTATCTTTATCCCCCAAGAGATTTGAGAGTTACTTTGATCGAATAAATATCGTACGCTTTTGTTCAGATTATTTTTAACCTTGTAGAAATTAGAATCGGTTTTATAATAGGCGTGTTTATACAGATTGTACTCTAACTTTTGCGACTTTAAGCCTGGTTAAAAATCCAAGTTCTGTCCAACAGTACTACACAATAAAATTATTTCTGACGCTCGTAAACCTGTCATTTTTCAAGGTTTTATTAGCTAATTATCTCGTTAATTTTTACAGTAGCCTTATTGATGTAGGAAAATACAATTTGACCTGAGTGACTTAAAGGCTATTTTATTAAACAGACATTTGTGAAAATATCTTCGTGTAATCTAGTCATAAGAGTTGGTTAAATTCAATCTGACTTCAAGTCAAACAAAATGGGCTGAAGAGTTCTCGAGGGTGACGAAACGATCGAGTGCTTTGAACCCGTGGCTCTTCCTTTTCCCATGGGGGTCTCTTGAGAATTCCTCCTCCTTTCTCAAACTTGTCGATAGTTTCATAAGTTATAGAAAAAAAATCGACCTGTTATGCTATTAATGGCCCATTCGAAAAACAAAGAACAACACGTAATAATATATAAATAGTTTATAATGAGATTAATATAAAAGGGAAAGTCGAAAATCTCACAATACTCGAGACAAATGGCACAACTTGTAATTCAAGAAATTTAAAAAAAAACTTGATACCAGCAATAAAACCCCATAAAAACTAATAGAAATGACTGAATCATTTCTCCCCTCGAACTTAGTCGTATTTCTATATGGAAGCTTATTCCAATCCTATTTATTCATTCAACGATAGTTTTCTCATGTACTTACGATAGGAGATTTTGCCTCGCGATAGCTAAGTCCCAGGACTTAGCGAGACCCCTTTCCATAAATGGTAAAGCCAACGCCTACCGACTCACCTTAACCTCGTGTTTGATCAGTACTCATTCAAATCTCTTAGCAAACTTCGATATACTTTTTTATATTTTGTTTTTTTCAAATGGTCTCAAATGATAATTACTAATTTTTGATATTTACTGGCCAAATATATAAATAATTATTCAGAAATCGTGAGATGCGGTGTGATGTGATGGAGATTTCTGAAAGACATTTTCTTTATCATGTCAACGTTTCGATCTTCATTGATATCATCTTCAGGGCTCGAAGTGTTTGTCTTCTGTGTACTTGGGCCATTCTAGCGTGTCGTGTTGAGAGTGCCCTCTGGGTATGTATTTATTAAATTTAAACAATGTTTTATAATTCCCAGGCTCTGAAGATGATCTCAATAAAGATCGAAACGTTGTCACGATAAAAAAAAAAAATTCTGAAACCTACATCACACCAGACCGCATCTCACGATATCTGAATAATTATCGATTAACGGTCACTAATCTCTACACATTTCTAAAAAGTGACATTTATATTTGTTTTGTTCTGTGTGTAAGCTGTATACAAAAGTATGTTCACACATTCTAACAAGCTGTATATAGTAAGAAAACCCATGGACAATGAGTGATCGGGCAGTCGTCAGAGGATATTTTCCCCAGTTACCTGTGATAATGAACAATAACGAATTCACATTTCCCTTTTAATAATACAAAACTATTTCCATGTTTTTTTTTAAATTCATTTACTTTTTTATGAAATTTTTATACTATTTAATTGTTCGTTTATAAAGTTAAAAGCTGGATTTTTTTAACATTCAAGTACACCCAATCGCTTAAATTTTTCTTTACTCGACGATGTTCATCTGTGGGGCTACAAGTGACCACTATTTTCTCTGCTGAATTGATTAATTTTAAAAATTTATCACTCTTGTTTTATTATCCTCGTTTATCTGAGTTGGACTAAGTTCCGCAGGGTTTTTGTACATCGTTAAATCGATCGACAACGCGGCAAATAAGCATGTTCTTATCACACTAAATCGAAAAGTAACCCATAGTAACTTGCACGTGCCGTTTCATGTTCCACGTTACGTTTTCTTAAAGAACTACCTGCTTAGGTAAACGGTTCTTTAATGCCATTCCATTTTTTTATTCATATTGAAATTTATACTATGTATTAGGTAATTCACGATTCATTGTTGTACGTTAAATAATTTGTTCTTTTTATACATCTTCATGTTCTTATCACACTAACACAAAAGTAACCTATAGTAACCTGTCACGTGTTCGTCTCATGTTCCACGTCCTTTGGTCAATCATACTTTAATCTCGTTCGATTTTTTTTTTAATATATATTTATTTGTTAAATCCACAACTGGATTAATGTTATACGTTAAAAATATAATTGTTATTAATTGGGCCGAACTTGATGTTACCAGAGATAATTCGTGACGTATGAAGGTTGACGGTGAACAGGAAGACTAATCAAGTATAGAACAAAGTAACCTCATGTATTTTTTTATATTTTTCCCCTATCACACCTAGTTAATCTGAAGATTACTTGAGTGTAGAACAATTAACTCGAGATATACTTTTTGATCCATTATTCATTTCCTTATCACACTTATATAACCTCAAATTTACTGAAATTTAGAACAAGTAACCTCCAAATATATTATTTTTCGTGTTCTTTTTTTCTTATCACACTTATATAATCACAAATTTACCAAGGTATAGAACAAGTAACCTTCAAATAGCTTACTACCTTTCATGTTCTTTTGTCTTATCACACTTATATAACCACAAATTTACTGAAATGTAGAACAAGTAACCTTCAAATATCTTACTACCTTTCATGTTCTTTTGTCTTATCACACTTATATAACTTCAAATTTACCCAAATTAAGTATAGAACAATTAATCTGTATATATCATTTTTTTATGTTCATTATCTTTAGTTTTGATTTTGTTAGGTTTCGAAATCAAGTTTTTTTTTGTCTTCATTTCTATTTTGATTTTAGGTATTCTGTTGACATTTTTGAAAAATGGCCTGGCGATTTGCGCTGTTGAAGGCGAGCAAAGATCCTAATAAGATCATTTACTCGGACGAAATGATGTCTGTCATTGTCGATCCTTACGCCAAGTCTGAAAAACATTTCCTCGTTGTCGCGAAAAAAGACATTTCGAGCATTTCCAATGCGAAGAAAGAGGATCTAGAAATCCTAAAAGCCATGGATGCCAAGGGAAGAGAAATCGCCAAAACAAAAGGAGAAGGGAAACAATTCAAGTAAAAAAAAAAAAAAAAAAAATCACTCGTGGTATTACGATTTATTTTATTTATTTGGATTATTTTTATTAGATTTGGTTACCATGCTGAACCATCAATGGAAAGATTGCACCTTCATGTAATCAGTGATGATTTCAATTCACCGGCTTTGAAAAATTTAAAACACTGGAATTCTTTCAATACTAGCTTTTTCATCGATTCAGAAAGTAAGTAAGTAATTTTTAAGTAAAGAATTTTTTTTAATTCATAAAAACAATTTTATTTCAGAAGCAATAAAAGATTTAGAAAAGGAGGGCAAGGTAATTCTTCCGAGCAAAGATGAGATTAACGAATATTTAAAGACAAAGCTAAAATGCCACAAGTGTGAATTTGTGCCTAAAAATATGCCTAAATTGAAAACCCATTTGCTTACGCATCTTTGAAAAATAATATGTTCCTATTGCGTTTATCAAAAATTAAGCTTTCTTGTTGTAAATAAAGCATGCTTAATTTTTTACAATTGGCTTTTCAAAAAAATTCTCATGAGTTCATAACAGTTAATATTTTTTACAAGACAATCTTGACGCTTGGGCACATGTCAATTGGAACCCATAAATAAGACAATTAATTGGTACTTTGGAGGCTGTCCAGAGAAATTAATTGCGCCTCATTTGGTTCAGGGAGACTGGAGTTTTTCGTGATACACCTTATGTTCTCCTTGAACTTACTGAACTTTTGTACACATCAGCCTTACACCTGATTGAAAATAAAGCCAGCTGTAGCTAACTTTAATGCCAGGATATTTTATTGTTTTATTATTTCTTAAACTATTAAATAAGTTGAACTATCCCAAAATGGTATGATAAAACTTTTAGTACATAAGAGAAGGACAGCCTTATAGCAAAAGTGAAACAGATTTTCAAATGCAGAAAGTATATATTACTAGGTCATCAGAACAATTTTTTTTTTAATTTACTGTAACAGTAGCTGTAATTTTGATGCTACTGCCTAAGCCCTAAAGATGGCAAAATGTAAAAATATTCCAGGCAGGCCGAAATAACGAGTCAAGTTACGTATCTGCAAGTATCGAAGCATATCTGTACTTTAAGGTTACATCTTTTAAATTCAAAGCTCAACTACAATCTTCCATCCTCATCGAATCAGTTAGTGGCATCTTTAATCTCAAAAAATCTATTTTTTTAAAGTAAAAACTAAAGCTTTGACGTGAACACAATAAATCTACTAGGTTGAGGTGCAGAAGGCCTTGTGGCCTCCACTTTTATCCCTATCCTTAAAACTTTGACCTGGACTACCATGTGTATCCTTCAAGCCTGGGCTTTTTCCTCTCTCAAGAGTCATACGCTACTCACACCAACGTAAGAAATGTTCCACTGTTTCTCATTCTTCCTAGCTATAACCCCAGAGGCTTGTTTCTGCCATTGTGATACGTATGCCTTCAGAATCTGCAGTGTCCAATCAGCAGTGCAACTATTATTATTTATTGACCATCCAGCAGCAGTTTTTCTTACAGTCCTTTGTTGAACTTTTTCATAGGCCTCTATCCAGGAATACAATCGCATTGAGCCGAGGGCATCCAGTCAGGCAATTTTATGTGCCTCAAAATAGGTATCCTCAATGAACTTTCCTTCGATGCCCTTCTGCTCAGTTCCCTAGTACTCAGGCAATGGTAATTTTATTGTGTACAAAACAAGATCCTTGGATGTTACTACGAATGCTAAGTACTTAGCTGTCCAGCGACTATTCTTTTGTTTGTAAAATCAAGTTTCAGTAAGTCTGGATAAGAAATGTAGGAAAAAGTTGATTCCATATACTTTTTGAAGTTATTCTAATCATGGTAGATATCAACAGACATGCCAGTACTGCCTAACAGGGATGAGGTATGTTCTACAGACAGTTCGCTGAGAAACACAGAACGTAAGTAATGTCAAGTTTTAAGAAATAGTCTTTACTAAATAATACATTATTCAAGAAGGAACACTTGGAACACCTTTTTATATTTCTATCAATTGCTCCATTTTCAGATTGTAGTGTGTTTAAGTTTTAAAGTCAGTTTGGGCTTCAGATTCATCCTGAAAACACTAGCTCCCATGCCTCTTTCCATTTTTGAGCCATTGGTATACTAGTACGAATAGGACTTCAGAGGTATTTTGTAGTTAGTTGTAGTAGTTCAGAGGTACTTTGGCCCTCAGGTATGTAGTACCTACCTACCTACCTACAAGTACCTTGTACCTGTTAGTGAAGTTATATTTTGAAGTAGTGGTATCAAATGGTTTGCCTATATCTACTCCCTTTGTTTTTATTGTTCGAATGGCTCATCCTTGCATATTTTTCATACATTTATGAGCCTGTGAGAACTCCACACTCACCCCATTATTTATAATTTCTACTAGATGTAGACTGTAGAATTGCCAAGCATTCAGCCTTATAAGACCACCATCAGGGCAGCATTCCATTTTTATATTAACATGGCAGAATTACAGGGGAAAAAAACCCCTGATGACATGGACTATGAGATCTTGAAGTACATGAGGTGGTTAAGCTGAACAAGACAAGTTTTCTTCTGTTTTTTAAGGACAGTAATCTCCTCAAAATACAGGTACAGTTGATAAAAAAAAAAAATTAAGAGGGGTATTAATACCATTTATGGATCCTTTCATTTCAGGGTAGCTTGTAGGGCATTAAATGTAAAACTGTCATCAGCATATGGATGAATTTCGGAGAATATAAGAACTAATGGAAGATCATTTTGGAAAAGAATAAATGTCCAAATAGAAATGACGAATGGTGAGTGCGGTGTTCAATCCTTTTTAAAAAGATTGAAAAGAAAAGAAAAAGAAAAAGCTTTTGCCTCATCAGGTTGGACCATGTGGTTGTAGAACTCCTTCAACCCGATGATGAACTAAAAGCTCGAAATCCGAATCATGGGAAAATAACATACTGTGAGTAGGAACTATCTGTTTAAAAAGGATTAAAGGTATGAGATGATTAGAGTAAAGATTAATTTATAAGTTCAGTGTCAATTAAAGTAAGCGTTATAATGAACGTTTTTGTCTGGTTGTCAAGTTCTCGCTATTTGCTAGATGTTTGCATAGTTTAAGTGGTATAAATTTAAAAGGAATAACACCATTCCCTAAAGATGAGCAGGCGTGTGGGTGACGATGCTGATTTTGGTACACCGTGTACACGACAATCTGTAAGTCTATGTCACAGGTCAAAGTCACAATAGTCTGACCAATAACCACGAACCGTTCCAGTCCAATTTTCCACCGAGACGGGAATGTCATAAAATTGTCGTTTAATGAATAACACCGTGGCAGTCCATTTGTTCGTATCGGCCGAGAAGAGAAGGGAAAAGGTGACCTTTCTTCGATTCGATCCGTTGTATCGGGTTGTTTCCGATGGGACGGCAGCATGTTAACTTCGAGGAGAAGAAAGCGGTGTAAACGGGAAAAGAAGTCCACGAACGATATAATAACATGACGAAACGCTAAAATGTCCAGTGATGGTGATTCCAATTCGATACCGGCGGATAACAATTGGAAATTGTATGATATCTTCATCGGCCTCACGACAAGCACACCACTTGTCACTTTTCTTGGTAAGCATGTCACACGGATGAATTGTACCGACCTTTCATAACAATTATACTGCTACAGGTTAAGTATCCGATCTACCGAAATCAATCATTTATTGGAAATTTGTGCGATAGTTTATACGACATAAGGGCCGGAGTGAGTCTGGGAGCGGTCGTCTAACTGGGCTACTGGCTGACTCCGCCCTGGGATCTTCTGGACTTGCTCCGCTGTCTAAAACTTTTACAAGCCACAAGAATGATGATTATCTTTTCTTTTTTTATTATTTTTTTTTCTTAAAGTATGACCTTGTCATACCACTTATCTCTGCGATAATGTGATATGACAAGATTGTCATGGTGGAAAAAGTATTATCTTGAGTATGTTAGATGGTCCTCAGAGAACCCTTATCGATATAGATGGATCGTTGTATATTATTGTTTACCTGATGAAGAAGGATCGACCATGAAGATTAATGTGTTTGGGATCTGGTTTCTAATCAGACAGAGAAAGAAGTAGACTCTTTGATTACATTCCAAGCTTTCGGCCTTCATTAGGCCATCATCAGGGCAGAATAATACCTGATATCGACTATGAGGTCTCGATGAGGCAGGCCTAATATGATTCAACTATGAGGTGAAGGATTTAGAGTGGTTAAGGCGTCAGACACTCGGCTAGTAGATCCCCACCGTCGCCTCTGAAAATTTTCTGCCGCCTAACGGGACAGGTGGCCGCAGTGGAAAGAATTTGACACGGCACTCGTCAATGGAAGGGGCGGGTCCGGATCCCAGCGACCCTGAAACTGATCCCAACCCCCTTCAAAAATGTGTTTCTTCGATGAAAGAACACCGATACAACAGGAGCTCTTCACATTTCTGTTACGAACTCTCCCACAAAAATATGGAGCCAGGGATAAAGTAAAATAAGCTGTACAGGTGCAGTGCTCTAGAGGGAACTCCTGCAGTCCCTGGCATCCATTGAAAAAAAAAAAAGGTTAAGGCGAACCAAGACAAGTTTTCTTCTGTTTTTTTTTTTAAGAATAGTGGGTCTCCCCAAAATATAGGTCCAGGCGATAAAAAAACAGGTGGAGGTTCTTAATGTTTTTTTTATCAACTGGACTTGGGGAGGCCACTGTCTTGTTCAACTTAACAGTCTCATGTACTTCGAGACCTCATAGTTTCTTCTTTATGGTGCCACCATTTTGTTCTTTATTGAGGTCATCTTCAGGGCCTGGGATTTATAAACTTTTTTTTTAAATTATACAAATACATGTAAAATGTAAAAAAGGAATGTATACAATGATTGAAATTTTACACTCACCCAAATTGTTTGTTTTCTGTGTTGAAGTGCAAATACTTTGATTGAGTCTAAAGTTTCAATCATTGTATAAATTCATTTTTTCACATCTTACATGTATTTGTATAATTTAAACAATTATAAATCTCAGGTCCTGAAGATGATCTCAATAAAGATCGAAACATGGCACGATAAAGGAAATGTTCTGTCTAAACCTGTCACACCAGACCACATCTCACAACATCTAAATAATCTTTGACGGTCATTAAACTCCACACAAAAATCTAGTAGTTTTTAACTTTCAGTGAGAATTTGAATGTCGTACATTGTCTAAGTTTAGGGTTAGGGGTGGGGCAGAATGGATTTGAAGTCTTACAAGTGGGACATGGCAGAAAAAGGTTGGGAAACGCTGGTCTAATCTATCGCGAGGTATGAAAGCGTGAAATATGATTAAAAGACGACAATGCCAGCTTAACAATGATCGCCGTTAGAAAATTTGAATAGGAGGAAAAAATATTATCATCTAACCAAGGAATAGGCCTTGGCTCTATATAGAGAGCAAGCAGGTATGAACGCCAAAACAAGATAGGCAGGCCAAAATGACCATAAACAACAAAACTGTGAATTTGATCATAATAGCTATTTTTTGTATGTAGTTGAAAGTATTTATTAGCATAAATGGACAGAGTGATAAGGGCGATGGCATAACTTTGCATAGTCCTTCAACTCTTATGTCAAAACCATACGAGGTGATTTAATATTGAATACTTCCATTACCTAATTTATAAATTGTGGAGGCTTAAATTATCGAGTTTCCAGTAGTCCTAGTGCACAGGCAGAATTATGCATTTTGTGGGATGGTTACACTTTTTCCAACAGGTCCAGCAGTCGGATCTGATCTGTAATGATAAACAGATCAGGACGTCTCAGATTGAAAAATTTCTTCTTTAGCCATAAATCTGAGTAGGTTGCAAGAGTTGGCCAGATCGGATAGTAATAAGCATATAAATGACTCTTTATCCAAAGTCTGATCTTTGTATAATTTTATGTATGATTTAATTAACAAATGAAAAGTGAAGCTGGTTTCACACAAGATTCAGTTCGGTTATAAATTATTAATAAAATTTTATTTTTTTCAGCAATGTGGTATCAAATATTCCTTTGGGCACTTTTCTCATCACTTCTCGTACATGCGATAGCAGCTATTATTGCATTTGCAACACTGCGCAAACACCATTTTGGAAAGTATGATTTTCAAAGACCTGTCTTTATTTTCTTCTTCTTCTTATTCAATTAATCAATTACAATCTGTTTCTTATTACTAGGTTTTTCCCTGTAGTTATCGTCGTGATGGGCGTCGGAGGTCCGTTGACATCCGGCGTGTTGAGCAGCGGTGCGATAGCATTCGTATACAGGGCGTCGAGCCTCCAAATGACGCCGTTACACGCGTGCTTCTGGGGCATCGGACAGACGATTGTAGGAGCGGCTATCGGTTTTACTAGGGTCTTAGCAACTTTATAACATTTAACAGCCTTTTCCGTTTTACCACGTAAAACTCGACTTATCTTCAATGATAAATCAATATTTAAAGCAATGATTGAATTTATCTATTAAAACGTTTTTCGTTTTGTCTTCACTTTTAAACAAAGATAAATTCATTTTTTCATTGTTCAGACAATAAATAATCAACGCAAATCAATTTTTAAAATAAAACCTAAATCTATTTTCCTCAAACTCTCGTCTTGACTGTGCTAGGCTTTTATTATTATTATTATTATTATTCATTTTCTTTTAATCAATTTCTGAATGTAAAAGACATTATACATTAAGTTTGTATATAACAATTAAACACATGTATAACTTTGTAATTAAAATTATATTGTTGGCAATGTAAATGAAAATGTTTTTAGAATTTGTATATAAATTCAAAAGTTAATGTACATATGTGTTCACTTAGAGATTCGCCTACATTATTGTAATAAAAAAATCATTACTATTTTGATTATTTTAAACCCAAATTATTGTAATATTTTATATATTTTTGTGGATGTAAGTAATATTTCATTTGGTTTGTCTATGATCATGGTTTCATCGTTGGGCATAATTGTATCATTTGCGGTCTACCAATTTAGGCCTCAAATGTTGGATATTTTATAAGGTTTGACTTCTTATAAATTTAATTTGATCCTTATCAATCATCTCGGTGTGATAGGCCGGGCAAAAATGATCGGTAACGACCAAATTACATACTCGCTGTAATGCATTGAGCTGATTAGTGGAAGCGCCGAACACGGCATTGAGAGAACCACGGCAGTCTCTCTTAGATGCTTCTTCAGGCCAGAAAATTGAGGAAAATTTGTGGAATTGAAACGACTGAATTCATTGTCTTCTAAGGCTACAGTTTGTCGACTTGGCAGGATATCTTTCCTTTCTCAATGCCAGGGAGCCTTTTTTTTTTATTATTAATGAATGAGTTTGGTGATTTTAGTTAAAAATAATGTTCTGAAGCACGGCAGAACCGCTATTCTTTTGTTGTTCTTTTTTTTACAATTGTAATCAAATCTTTTTTTTTTAAATTCCTTGTCACTATTCTTCAGGAGGATATATTTTTAAGTGTTTTTCCCTCTGTTTAAACAATTCATTCAACTAGCAATAAGACATAGTTATACTGAAGATGGCGAAAAGTCTGACTGACCGACCTAACGAGGTTAGGCTGAACAAATACTGGTCACCCCACAGGCCATATAAAAAATTCTCACTTTTTTCTGTTCAAAAAATTTACTAATTTAAGACCCAGACATACTGAAGACGGCGAGAAGATGTAATACTTCTAATGGTCGAAAGCAAAAATGTCATACTAACCCGATATGAAATGACTAAACTACTGGTTCATGATTCCACCTTTATCAAGAGATCAAAAAGTATACAACTAGCCAGGCTAACTTATTGATTAGGAATAGACACACCAATGAGGATGGTGAGAAGCCGAATCACTTCTGACACCCTAACAAAACCAAAGATGTATAGGCTAACCTGATCTGAAACGTTCTAAAATACAGGTTCATCCATTCCACCTACTTCAAGAAATTTAACAATATACAGACTAACTTATTGATTGGGAATAGACACACTAATGAGGATGGTGAGAAGCTGAATCACTTCTGACAGCAAAGATGTAAAGACCAACCTTTTCTGAAATGACTAAACTACAAATTAATTAACCTGTATACTCCACGGTGTTTTCTCTGTTTGAACACTACTGATCTAAGACACAGACACACCGAAGATGGCAAAATGCCGTAACGCATCTTATAGACTAACCCAGCTAGGACTGGCACACTAAAATTGTCAACAAAGTACAGGTTCATCACCCTGTAGACCACAGAAGGAAATCCCAGTATTAATAAATCATAGTAATACAAGTAAAGAAAAATTATTTTATTATTTTTATAAATTAGCTTTATAATACTATTTTATATTCCACGTGCATGAAAGTAATTATCACAGTGATATTCCACTTCTCCTCACAGCAGCGCTTAAAATTGGGTTTGGATCCGGTTCTTCAGTAATGACCCTGACTCGCGTCCATTCTCGATTCACACTAGATTTCCGAAGAGCGTCGATGACCGCTTGGACGTAAAGGCTGTCCTCGAAAGTCGCCGCCAGGGCCACTGGGGCTTTGACCCATCCTCGTTTATCTTCCAGCGGGAGGAACGCTTCTCTCAAAGCGCCGACCATTTTAAACAGGCCTTTGACGTAAGGCTTCGCGACACCTTGGGTCGATTCGTGACTCTTTAAGTTCTCGACGTCTAGATAAATAACGTCCTCTTTGTCTCCGTTTTCTTTGCAGCCGTACAAATCGCCGCCCCTTACGACAAGGTAGCCCGATTTACCGCATACTAAAACCTGAAAATTTCAAATTCTCCTATAAACACGTCCCGTTTGCAAACGTTTACTATACCTCTTGACTGAAAGTAGTAGGAACGTGCGAGTTTAACGTCACCGTCACAAGCGTACCCTTCGACATCTGCATCTGGAATGAGGCAAAATCGGAACTTGTGATGTTCCTGATGCCCTTGACGGTGCTGGTATTTTTTGTAAATGTCCTGATCAATCCGTGAACTTGTGTAGCTTTTTGATGTGTCAGAAACGACACTAAATCAATCATATGACTTCCCACCAGTGTCAAAATTCCTCCTATTTAACAAATAATCAGTCGAACTTATATTATTTATCATAATAAATTAGATTAGGTAAAATATATTTTTATATAATTACCGCCCATGGATTCGTCACATAGCCAGTCGTATATGTCATTGAGTAAGCTTCCCGTTTGAACACGTACATCTACGACTGTTATTTCGTTGTCTTTTCCCAGGTAACCGTCTAAAATTGCTTTCCGCATCTGCGAAAAGGCAGGCAGAAATCTCAGGGAATGGTTCACGATGGAAATGAGGCTCGGGTAGTACTGCGCCGCCCTGACCATCTTGAGAGCCTCGCTCTGACAAAGGCCGGACGGTTTGTCGCACAAGACGTGTTTCCCAATACCTACGAAATGACCGATAAATTAAAATATTACGACACATCGGAGACAGACATTACCTAAAGCTTTGACGGCAATCTGAGAATGGAGATTCGGCGAGCAGACGATGAAAATAAGATCGACGTCTTTCCTAAGTAGGACATCGTCGATTTTATTCGTAAAGAAAGGTATACTGAGCTCCTTGGACACCTGTTCGGCTTCAGCAAGAGTCCTTCCCCAAATCGCTTCTATCTTAAAGCCTTTTGCTTTTAAAAAAGGGACCACCACTTTGACTATATTCCCCGTACCAAATACTCCAATACCGGGAAGCATCGTTAACAATATCAAGTAAAACACTAAGCCAAAAGTTGTTCCCCTGATACTTTAAGTTTTAACCCATTGGTTTATCTTATTGAACAAAAATAAAGAATATAAAACAATTTTCAAAAAACAAAATAAAAACAGAGATACTTGTTTATTTACTTTACTTTTTTTTTGTAGGTGACACATGAATAACCCAAAGGTGACTAGTGTCCCTTTCAAATTCAGAAACAGTTATTTTTATTCATTATTTTTAAAAAATAGTTAAAAAGTAAAAAGTAAATATTTTCCCTCAAAGTCAGGAGTTAATAAACAGATGAAAGTATGAAACCTATCCGCATGACAGTTCAGACATCAGTGATCAAAAGAGGCAACATAAAACGAGAACAGCATAACTGTGACGTCACAAAATGGAAAACAAACGACAAACTTTAGTTGAGAAAATACAAATAAATAAAGTTATCAAGTTATTATGTTAAATCGTAAAATATGATCAAGGAAAGGCAGAAAATAAACAAGCAGTTGCTGATTGTCAATCATGACCCTTGACATACAGCCTGATGCACTTTGGCTCTATATAGGGAGCAAGTAGGCATGATGTGACATTTGTTGTTAAATTTAAAGGATTATGTAAAGCAGACTTTTAAAAAAAATTTCACAATGCTTTTTTTATGTACATATCAAGCTGTCACCTTTCCTAAATACAAATATTTTGGCCTTTTACTTTGTTCAAAATTAAATCCAGTTCTGGAAATTATGCTTTTAAACAATAACATGTATTGCAAGGTTAAACGCATAAAATATGGAGACAAAAGAAGATAGCAGAAGAAAACACAGGTCCTATGGCCTGATGTGGCCTTGGCTCTATATAGAGAGCAAGTAGGTACAATTATTTCTAATTGTAAAGCATAACCCAGAAAACCACAAAATGAGCTCACAATACTTAACTTATTCTTGGACTTTTTTCTCGTTTTATATAAATTTCAAGTTACCACTAAATACTAGAAGTCAGTCAGATCCTTCATTATTCGAACCGCATGAATTTGAAGTGACAAATCCGTAGAGATGATCTGAAAGATCAAACTGCAAGTTTATCATGACACAGACACAGGAGAAAATTTCATAATTTAAGTTATTAGTGATCAATAAAATTCTTATAAGTCTCAATACACAATAACAAAATTATAAATCTTTAATTAATTTAATGTGCAAATGAAGTTAACAGAAATTACACCAGAATAAAATGGCAGAGACAGGAATTATATGTTCAGGAATGTTAAGAAAACAAATTGATTATTTAGCCCTCAGGTACAAAAGTCACAAATCTGTAGACGATGGTGAAACTCCATAAAAGTTTCTTCTATTGCATCGATCAAATAGCTGAAGAAATTTTTCTCGCATGTTTCATCAAAATACTGGCAGCTCTTTGTTTAAATATATTTTAATATTATTTTGCACTTGCTGTAAAGTCTTCAAGAATTAAATATGACCGTCGGTATTTGTACAGGTTGAGATGCCGGCTAATAAATTTTTACAAATACTTTTCAACTGGGTTGACATTTAAACTTTCTAGCCGTAAAAATCAATGGACCAATATAATTAAAAAGCAAGCTAAAGAAAATATTTTAAATGGGATTTGCACGGTAGGGCATAAAGACACGATAAATATATAATTTATGTATTGAAAAGTGAAACGATTATCAAATAAACATTAATTTTAGAGCTAGCGCAATATTAAGAATTATAATGAAATATCAAAAATGTATAAAAGTAGGCAGTAACGTTTGTTCATACTGGAGTAAATTATTGCAAATAAAAACTGTGAAAGATAATTCTTAATTAGTAATGCTATGTAAATTGAAATGAACCGATACGAAAGCAAAAGTAAACGAATGTACTGAAACGTTGACAAATCAAAAATCCTTGACCTCCAAGGTAGAAAAAAATCTGCTTTTGCTTGTGAAACTCCTACATTAAAAATTGTTCGACAGCACTGATCATTTAGCGGTTCATCCTTTTCGCAAGTGTTTTCCATCGGTACCGTGGAAAGCAAACAATCGGGATGTTTTAATATTATTTTTCGCGTGCACCAACCGGCTCGTTATGAACCGATTAAAAATAAATAACTCCACTGTTTGTACTGCGGACAGGTGTTGGTTATTAAACTTTCATACTTTTCTTAAGAAAATCCTTACGGACCGATTTCGCCTCATTTTTATTTTTTAACATGCTCTGGTGTAAGAAAATATACGAATGAACTGGAGTTTATAAAATTTCCATGTTTTGACTATTCACTGGTACTGTCGTAAACTACGAAATCTGTATCTGTTTTTTTTTTTTTTTTTTTTTTTTGTTTTTTTTTTGAAATATTAAAAATTTGATTCTTTAATAACATACAACCGGGAAATATAACATATGTATAATATAATGTTCAATATATTTTTACAATTATAAGCATAACAGTTTCAGAATAGAAAATACGATTCTATAATAAATATCCTTCTAGCTTTCTATTCAGCAAGCCAAATCATTATTGGTTTGAAATATAGACTACCACGCATAGCTGTAGGACTATAACAAAACCAAATCCAATTATTTCTGAAATATGTTTTCTTAAAAAGAAAATAACTACCATAGGAAACAAGTCATTATTGATGCTAGGGTGATAGATTCCCTTGGCATGAACAGCATCCTTTCAATCTCATACTGTGTTATATCCTTTAGACACAGAATGTCCTGAGATAACCTCAAAAAATGGCCAATTCCTGCAAGCTCTGACATGAGAGAGATCTGCTTTGATTTCTGTTTGCTCATCAAGACCTCAGCCTGAAGATTTCTGAACATTTCTGAAGATCAGGTTCAATTGAATTTTTTCCTCGTTTTTTATAGGAACAAGCTGTCACCTTTCCTAGATGCCAGTATTTTGGCTTTTTTTTAGTCAATTAAATTTCATTGCTGGAGATTAGGTTTTTATACAATCACATGGTTGTCTAATGTATTACAAGGTTAAAAGCATAAAATATGAAAAGAGGGAGATAGCAGAGGAAAAAAAACACTGCTCAGAGACTAGCATACCTGAGCATCACTACTGCTCAGAGACTAGCATACCTGAGCATCACTACTGCTCAGAGACTAGCATACCTGAGCATCACTACTGCTCAGAGACTAGCATAACTGAGCATCACTACTGCTCAGAGACCAGCATAACTGAGCATCACTACTGCTTGGAGACTAGCATACCTGAGCATCGCTACTGCTTGGAAACTAGCATACCTGAACATCGCTCCAGAGGCATATCGATTCAGAGTAGAAGAAACAAGCCTGGGCGGATATTGCCAGGAAGAAAAAGTGACAGCGGAACATGTCCTCTGTTGGTGCAAATGCTTTTTCTTCTTTTTTTCAAATTCTTCATCTATGCGAGGAACACCCAAGCCTGAAGCATGCACAGGAGGAAGTCCTTGAAAAAGCTTCGGGGTCTGTAAAAACTGCTAAACTTAATAAGGAGCATTAGGCAACAACGGAGATAACAATAGACCAATATTTTTTGTGCTGCATAAGTCATAAAGAGGTTGTAATCCAATCCAGTCTTAATCATTTAGCACATTTTGTTGTTAATTTGCCATAACATTGTTTCTTTTTACCCTATATGATGTAGTTGTAACATGCGTTGTTTAAAAAAAAATGAATATTTAATAAGCCAATTATCCAATTGTCGCTGCTGTAAAATTCTGTGAGAAATTAAAAATGAACTCTTGTTTACATAAATGTGAGGTGTAAACTATTAAGTTTTCATTTCTCCTTTCCCGAACCTGTTGGTTAGTTGGTATTTTGTATTGATTTTCTTTTTAATATTTTTTTTTTTAATCATCCTTATAGACCAAGTGTTAAAATGGTAATAGAGGCACAAATTTATTTTCAGTTTTTATTTAGCATTATCCATTTTCATGTTCAAAATTCATACTCAATTTTACAATATTGAATTTAAATAAGATATTTCCCACTAAAAAGTGCTAACAAAATGACTAAATATTTTTTATTACTAGTAAAGACATAATCTAAAAAGCGTGGTGAAAATTTGACAATTATCCTTGACTAAATATACACAGAGATCAGTCGGTAGAAAATTTCATCGCACGCATAAGGTTGAAGTAAGAGTAGGCAGTGTTCATCACCTGAAAAATAAAGAATGATCCAACTATTCAAAATTTAAAATAAAATAAATAAATAAACGACAATACTGTGCCAAACAGTTCCCAATTCATGTCTGTAAAACCACCGGCCTTGTACGTTAAACGAGCTTTGCATTTTTCTTGGATTATCATCATCGATCGTTTAATACTTTTACTGCAGTAGAACCATTTCGTTTCGTAGAACGACCGAAATAGTTCATCATTCTGTGAACAATAGAAAAAAAAAAGTTTTTTTGGAATATACAATAGATCGTATTAAAGGGTTACCAGATCGCTCAAATCTTGTGCTCTCTTGCAAATGACGATCATAACTGTGAGTTCTAAAATGAGGAGGAGAAAGGAAAATAATTGCGGGGCTATTCTAGTCTCACCCTAAAACATTAAATTGTATCAGTATTAAAGATATTTAACTGAACTATTCTAGATATTTTCTTTGTACCTTGAGTAATGTGAATAAAGCACAAGCGATAATAATAGAAATGAAAAATATAACGATAAACATTGGCCATCTTTCAATGATGTCAATTTTTACGTAAGCCCTGATTAAAATAAATAATATAAATACATTTTTATCGGCTTTTGGAAACAGAAATTACCTTAGAATCTGATAATGATGCTGTACATTTTCTTTAATGCACTGTTCGTATTCCTTCGTGAATTTTGGATCTGAATATAGTGCAGTGTTGTCGTGATGCGCTTTAAAATCTTTGTATTTTGCTTTGCATTTATTCAAAGCCCTTTGTTCAATGTTTTTTATAGAATAGATTAAAATCTTGAATTGGACGTTTACCGAATGGATGGCGTAGAATACAAACAGCACAGCACATCCGAGCACAGATAGAAGAATAATTGTGATAATCATTTCATATATTAAGCACAGGTGTTTAACTGTATTATTTGTTATTAAAAATGGAAAATACAGAGGAACCGGCAATTGCATGTAGAC
>CM077110.1:16824886-16852519 GCA_039619505.1 Cimex hemipterus | reverse complement strand
TATATATATATATATATATATATATATATTCGAATCCAGAGCGGCTGTCAATGGGTAGCTAGGGTTCACAACTGCAGAGGTCATATAAACCCTCACGGTACCGGTATTTTTCAATGCAGGGCCACTGGATTCGAACCCGGGACCTTTACCTTACAGTGATGGGCGCCGTGTAAACGCATAAACCGTTGCGGCCATCGACGCCCCTTTCTCTATAACGCCCGTAATGCCACAAACATTGAAAATTGAAATCCAATCTGCTGGTTGTATATAATGCATGTACAGTTGTATATACAGATAAATGAAGGGAAAAATTTTTTTTTCTAAAAAATGGAAGATTGGAATTTTGTGAGTCGAGGGGAAATTTTTGAGGCTTACGGCGATTGATAAACAACACTGTCAATCCTTTGACACTTATTTTGTCCCTTTAAAGCCGAGAGTCAATGGCTACCTTTTTATGTTTTTCAACTGTTTTATTGTAAATAATTTTTTTTATTTTGACAAAAGAAAAGAGAGTGTACTGTTAAAGGACGTATTTACCAGGGGATGGTGGAAAGATTTTCGCGGTTGGAAGTTAAGTTATAAAAAAAAATTTGGAACGACCGTTTTAGAAATCCCTGATGTTTTGAATGTCGATTAATTATGTGTGTATATCAATGTTTTGATATAAAAGTGTCTTGACGACTTTAAAGAAATATAATATCAAGTATATCTGTGAGAGAAAGCGGAAATATGGAATTGGGATTCGGGAGGAGTGGAGTGCTGGACACTCAGGTGAGAGGCCAGTGGTACAGAGTGGTGGTCACTTTGGAGGAAGAGTACTTAACGATCAGCCTCGACGATTCGTACGAGAACTCGACTGCTTTGAATGGAACTCTTAATAACAACAACACGCTGGATTCGGCATCGGGGACTCTGGAGAACGTCGAGGTGCCGGACTCGATCGCCAACTCGAACAGGATCGTCCGGGTTGTCAAGTCTGACAACAACGGGCTGGGGATCTCGATCAAGGGAGGCAAGGAGAACAAAATGCCGATCCTGATATCGAAGATATTCAAGGGGATGGCAGCGGATCAGACCGAACAGTTGTACGTAGGCGATGCGATCCTGGCAGTCAACGGTGATGACCTCAGGGAGGCGACGCACGACGAGGCGGTCAAAGCTTTGAAACGTGCTGGGAAAATAGTACAGCTAGAAGGTAATTTTCACTATTCTCATATTTTGTAGATACATTAGCTCTGGATATTCCAATGGTACCAAAGCAACATCAAATTGCAAAATTTTTGCCTGTCTATCCTTGATTAAGTTTTCAGTATTTGCTGTATCAACCACTTTTCGATCGTCGTGAAGAAGAAAGCAAATTTAACTGCTATTTCAATTTTAAGATCTTCAGGGCGAAAACCACTTGGCCGTATTGGGACTGAATTGGTCTTCAAGGAAATTTGAGATCATCTGTAAAAAAAAAACTTAAATATGTCAATCTGTAGAATTTAAGCCTGTTTAGCTTAATAGGTCAAAAGCTGGGCAGTAGCAACTAATTATTTGGAGATCGTGAGGTGCAGTCTGTTGTCATGATAAAGAAAATGTTTTTCTAAAACTACATCACATTAGACTTACATCACGATCTCCAAATAATCGTTGGCTAACGGTTACTAAACATCACACAGTAGCAACTAAGTTTGCTTTCTTCATGACCATACCTTGATCCAGAGTGTTCGTATCCTTGTTTATGTATGTCAGATGTGTTTCAACTTCTCGCCATTTTCAGTGGTCTGACTACGCAAGCAGCATACGTTAGACAGTGTGAAATCATTCCTAGCCTTTCATGGAGTAATAACTTGCCACTTTGACCATTTAGCTTTATTCTATCTTATATACATACTATGTCTATAATGGATTCATGTATTTATTCATTTTAGAAGCCACGATTGGGATGATGTTACGCCCTCAACCACCTGCTTATTTGTTATTTGATCCTTACTGCCATTGCTTAGTTTCAGACGCGTCTGACTTTTTTAATTGGGTTGAGAACGCAAGTTGAGCAGGGTCAAATGATACCTAATCCTCATTGTTCTACATCCATACCGTATTTGTGGCAGATTCCTGTACTTACTTGATTACAAAAACCAAAATAGTGGTAATTTTGTTATTACTGATCAGTACGGATCAAGATCAGTTCCTAACCTTGGTGATTCGAACTTTCAGGCACATCCGATTTTTTTCATTGGTTTGAAAACGCAAGCTGCGAAGTTAGGCAAGGTCAAATGATACATAAGTGGTACATGGGGTTCCTAATTTTCCATTTTAACCCTCTGGCTTAATCTTAGATACCTAACAACATCCAAGTCTGTGATGGATTCCTGTACTTATCTGATTACAGAAGCCAAAATAGGGATGTTGCTATTATGCCTTCTCAACCAACTTCTTTATGTAATTTAATCAGTTCCTCCTTACTGACTCGAACTGTCAGGCACGTCTGACTTTTTTCGTCGTGTTGAGAACGCAAGCTGTCAAGTTAGGCTGGTCAAATGGTACCTAATTGTGGGGTTCCTCATTTTCCATTTTAACCCTTTGGCCTAATCCTCATTATTTTACATCTATACCATATTTGCGGCGGATTCCTACGTACAGCGTCTAAAGCTGTAACCTCAAGAAAATATCTCAAAATAAGTAAATTCATAAACCATTCGTCAGCTTATAATTTGCCATTTTGACCCGAACTAATGCTAATCCTTCGACATCCACACCATGTCTAAGGCGCTTCCTGGACTTACTTGACTATTAGAAGAAGCCAACACAGCGATGATACTTAATATATTTGTTATATCCACTCAGTAATCTTCTTGTTTGTAATTTGAACCTTACCAAATATCTTGGTCTACCTATGTTGGTCAGATGATGTGGTTTGGGTCCTCGCTATTTTCATGGTTTTAAGTTTGCAACCTTTGATTTTAGGCGGTTTAAATATAATTTTTTTTTTGCAGACCTCAAGAAGATATTTCACAATAAGTAAATTTCTAAGCATGACATGGGTTTCTAATTTGACATTTTGACCCTTTGACCTAATCCTTATCTTCTATCTTTACTTATTATGATTATTAATGCAGTGATGATAGGGGCGTCGGTTGCCGCAAGGTTTAATCTTTGACACGGCGCTCATGACTGTAAGGTAAAGGTCCCGGGTTCGAACCCACCGGCCCTGCATTGGGCTTTTTTTCAAAAACACCGGCACCCTGAGGGTTTATATGGCCTCTGCTGTTGCAAACCCTCGTTAAAAAAATAAATAAATAAATTTAAAAAATAGCATATATTGTATAAATATAAGTAAAAAAACAGTGATGATACATTTTAAACGCACTGAACTACCTTCCTAATCTCTTACTGAGTAGACTGTAAGTTACATTTTGGCATTTTACCATCTTCAGTCTGTTTCTGTTAAGTCGTTGTTATAAGGTCATGAGGTGCATTATTATTTTATCTTTAAAAAAATTATAATGTGTTATAATATTCCTGATCATCCTTGTTCGACGAATCTCCCTGGTTTCTTTCTTTCAACTACTGATCGCGAAATGAATAAATACGTTGATTAAAGAAGTTAGGGCTAGAGGTCGACCACCTCGGATATATCACCACATTCCTCAGTTAATCTCTCTATTAATTGAGATATAAATTTGCTTTTTTTTCTGATTTTGACAAAAAAAAAAAAAATAGGTTTCAACGGGTTAACATATTTTATCCCACCTTTGTCTTGCTTCTACAGATATTTATTTTATCTTCCTTCTCATTTGTAAGATTAAATTAAATCAATTGACTTTTACAGAATTATGCTGTTGACAATTTAAAAAAATAATAATAATAAGGTAGACTTTTTGTTTATGCATGCCAATTGTGTTCTTTAATCTCAGTTTTTAATCGCTTTAACAAAAGTGTTGATGTAGAAAGTTGGTTATTTTTTTATTTTGGATTATAAAACATTCGTAAGCTTTTCCAATTTTTTATTTTTTATGTAGATGCATTTCAAGGCTCTTTCCACCTCCTTCTCGGTACATTTTTATTTTGAGCATCAACAGACTGATTTTCCAATAAAAATGTATTGAGGAGGTGGAAAGAACCTCAAAATGCATCTATACAAAAAATAATAAATTGAAAAAAATTACAAAGTTTTTATAATGCAGATTCCCATCCATATATACAACAAAAGAAAAGCAAGAAAAATTTTTATTTATTTTTTTACAACTAAACACACTGTTTATTTTAATGCTAAATATTTTAATTGCTAATGCATTTTGGGCAACGTCCTTGATCCCTCTCAATTAATGTCAAATTAAAATATTTGACATAAAAAATTAAATGGTATGTTTAGTTAAAAATAAATTAAAAAATAACCAACTTTCTAGATTTAATTTTTTTTTTTTTTAAGTTTTGGTAGTACAATGCATCGGACCTTCAGTTGATGTATGGTGTCCAATATTCATGCATATTTCACCAGTTTAAAATGTAAAAAAAATATTATTAGATTGAAGTCATTTGATGGAGTGTAACATCAATCAAGAACGATTTGAAATTATTCTATATAAAATATAAATTTGTGAGTTGGTTTTATTTTGGAGTGTACAATTGTGTTTTACCATTTTTCAGCCAGTTGGATGTCATTCACATAAACCGAGATTTGTATTTCTTAAACCTTTGATTCAATATTTTTGTAGCTTTTTAACGTTTTGACAAGCGAAGTGTATTTTAACCTAAATATTTATGTGAATTACTAATCATTTTGTATACTTATTAATTTTTTTTTTTTTTTTTTAATGTCATTTGACAAAGATTTTGTTGTTTTTGTTATTTTCAGTTAAGTACCTTAGAGAGGTGACGCCTTATTTTCGTAAAGCGAGTCTCATTTCGGAAATCGGTTGGGAACTGCAAAGAGGGTTTTTGACGTCAAACCAGCCGATTCCAAAGTCGCCTCACAGGCCGCACACCCGACATTTACCTCTTCAACTTTGCTACCTCACTAGGAATTATAGTTATCACGACAAAGGTAATTTAAAGGTAAAATGTTGCATTGAAGTCTGTTTAACGTTTTTCCCCTCGACATAGAGAATCGCTGTTTTGAGCTTCACTCTCCCGACTGTGTTCACAACTGCGTTATGAGGGCGGCAGATGCCGCAGAATGCTCCGTCTGGTACAACAGCATTCATTCTGTACTGATGCACCTGACCCAGTCAGCGCTTAGGCATGCCAACTCGCTTCTGACTTCCTTGACTGGTGAAATACATCACATCGGATGGCTTTGTCGTACTCCAGCAATGCATGTAAATAATTTATTTCCCCTTAATAAATATATATATTTTAATTCTGTTTTGTTTAAGAATGGAAGTTGCGATTCAAGCGAAGACAACTCTGAAAAATGGGTCGCAGTTTTCGGTGTAGTTACAGATAGAGAGTTAAGACTATATGATGGGGCTCCATGGTCTGCAGAAGCATGGGCTAGCCCGTGTCTAACATGTCCTCTTGTCTCTACAAGGTATAGGTCGTCAGATTTAACTCGAGCTAATCCACGTTGAAAGTTTTTTTTATTTTGTAGGTTGGTCGGGTGCAGCAGGCAAGATAGCGAGGCGATCACATTTTCAGTCCGCTGCGGGACGCACGACGGTGTCATAACGCACATCTTGCGTGCCGAGACGCACAGGGATCAGGCAGCGTGGGCGCATGCGATTGTGCACGGATGCCACAATGCTGTGCTTCAACAAGTCGAAATATCATTCCGTAAGTTCACAGTTTAAATTTTGTATCCGTGGAAAGTATCAAAATCCATCGCGTATTGCATTGTATCAGGAACTGAAATCAGAGTTCTTGCTTCATCCATTGTTACCGGTTCCTCTTTGGACTGTTGACAATTCACCTGGTCACCTGGTACCCGAGGCTCAGTGGAGATTTTTTTCTTTGGCCACTTTGTCTCCAAATCGGGTGCCACACTGTTTTTATTTTTTTGGTTGGAAACAGTGAACCCTCAGGGTGAAATAACAAAGGAGGATAAAAAAAAAAAAAAAAAAAAAATGAATAAATAAAATTTAAAAAACACAATAAAGTAAAATATCAATGTCCTCTGAATTGGGAATAAAATGAAAAAGTCTTCACTAATGGGGAAAAAAACCAGTCAGAAATCCAAATTGCAAAAAAGAAAAGAACCTCATCTCTGTTCTTTTCATTCTCATTCCAGAGGGGTTCTTCTCTCACTCACACAAACTTCCCACTCCATGATGATGAGAAAATAAAAGTCCACAATAATTTAATCCAACACAATAAAGTCCTTTTTTCGTATATGTTTTTCTTTCTAAAGGTAGATCGGGGATGAATCCAGGAAGACAGAAACACATTTATTTTGTTGTCGAGCTTTCGGCAGAATATATCGCCTTCATCAGGACTTCGAAAAAATCGTTGTACTAAATGAATAGGTACATGTGTGGATAGCGGATAGCCGTCGTTTTTCATCTTTCTTTTTGTCTTGTCCCATGCCTGTTACAAGCTCAAGCCTCGCCAGCCGGTCTTCACTTCTCGCCGATGTCCCTGAACCTGCTCTGGCTGGGCTTCCTTTGGTTTCCAAATATTGCCCGTGCATCTTTGGTCTCTTCCATGCCTCAACCAAGGCCAAAGGCACTCTCGTCTCTTCCCGAATCTGGTCTCTCCAGTGCAAAGAAAAATTATTTTTTTCCTTCTCATTGTCATTTGTACTCCATAATAACTAATGTTCGTGTTATTAATTTTTTCTTCCTTTCTTCGGCCAGTTTTCCTATTCTTTTGCAAGTTCCTGTTGTTTATTAACCCTATTGAAATACTGTGAACTTTCCGAGTCCCACAGTTCACCTTTTTTTTTCTTTTTTTAATAATTTTCAATAATCCCAATTCACGTCTAAAAACTACTTGATACAGTATACAGTAGCTGACTTGTATTAAAAATCCTGTCTACCCAATGGCCCATCATCATCATCACATTACCATCGTGTGGAGTATAGGCTGGAGTGCAGTGGCAGATATGAGGGAAGAGACGAAGGATGACTTTAGAAGTTGTTTTTCCCCCTCACATTAAAGAGATAAACACAAAATTTCTACCCTGTGCTGCAAAATTCAGTCTCATCGTTCAACATTTGGAAGGATGTCACTAGACTGACATTACCCAAGGACTGGTCACCACTGTTGCCATCTTTCCAAGATGAGTGACCAAGTCAATAAGAGGAAGTGTACAGGAAGTGAACAATGCAATAATACGCATTGGAGTTATCATTGTAGCTGTCCACAGTGTGATTTGCTCATATCCTTAATTATTTCTTTTATGCAACAAGACCACCAATTACCAACAGAGTAAAGCAGCGTGGGCAATATTTGTGTGATGGTTATAATGAGCACAAGGCTTTATATTATTTTAACAAATTTTGTTGTTCTCAGGATGTCTATATCAAGGTAAATCTGCTCAGTTAATTCTACACTTTGAGAATGGATTCAGGCTGATTCAGCAGAGGACGACGATTTGGCAGTATCCTTTCCACAAGCTCAGGTCTTCGGCTGATGACGGCTCTCATTTAATCTGGTTGGATTTCGGACCTGACCAGCCTGACATCGTAAGACGGTTATCTTATAACATCGCTCTTCCCGTGTACACTGTAATTTCTTTTCCAGGAGCTGGACTTGGAATGCTGTCCCAAGCCGCTTGTATTCATACTTCACAACTTCCTCTCCGCTAAGGTGCACAGGCTAGGCCTGTTCGCATGAATCTGTCACGGCGAACGCGCACGGCTAATCTCGACTCCCCCATCCCCTCCTTTGATCTCCGTCCCGGCATTCCTTCCCCCCTCGATTCCCCTTTCTTAAGGAGGTAGAATCTCAGATTTGTGTCGGGTGGTTTTGAATGTGCGTTGACGCTAATTAAAAAAACATTTTTTAAAAATATTTACAAAAACTTGCATTCATAAAGAAAAATGCTTTCTTCATTATTAATGTTTAAAAGGTGTACAAGCAATATACTAACACAAAAAAGACATCACAGAAATGTATATTTAAACTAATTTAAGTAATGTACAAAGTAAAGTTTTAAGAGAGTATTTATTAAAGTAATGCTAATACATTTTATTAATATATTAACATTAATTTTTACCTCAGTATGCCTAAATTTTTATCAAAAATTTAAAAACTTGTTCCTAACTTTTCATTAGAATTTATTTCACTCTTTTAGTATATTTTTTTAAATGTTTGCTCTAGGGCGATTTTAATCGCATTTCTTGGCCTCTTTTGTCAGGTTATCATATAACTGTGATTTTTAACTGTGATGGCAGTGTTTTGTGTATTTCTGTTCAAGTCTCTCTAATTATTAATAAGTTTTAAATAATAACAATGACATTCCAATAGATTCATTGTGCATTTATTTTATTTTTCTGTAAACATTTGTTTTTACGTTTCATCGCTCTTTTTTTCAATATAGCCTTTTTCTTATTATTAATATACTAACAGCCAAATTTGTCAATAACCTATTATGTTTTTTACTATTAAACATTAAAAAAATAATAATTTTTTTCTTTCTAAAAGAATTTTAAAAATTCTGACCTTTAAAATCATCCTAGAGCAGCACTCAATCGAACGGTCTAAACTCGAATAGTATTTCAATTTAGAATTTAGTAATATAAGCCAAGGAAATAGGGATGTTTTTTAAAGAAAGGGTGTTTAATATATTTGTAAGTAAAAAAAAAAGTCTATGTGTAACTTTTGTCCCTCAGCGCACATCAAGCTTTAGGTAATTTTATCGCTAATTTATTAAGTGTATAAGTGATCTTTATACACGTTTATACGACGATTGTTGAGAGTACAATTCACAATTTGCGCATGAGTTTGTATTCAGTAAATGAAAACAAACAAATTTTAAACCTAACCTGTTGGAAGTATTCTTTTTACACTGGGCCATTTTTTTATTTTTTGTGTTTTATTTTAAATTACTAACGAATTGTGTTTTTACATTTACTAATCCTTCTGAATGATTTCAAGATGATATATTTTTATATACTGTAGAATTTATATAATGGTAAAACAAAATGGTTACAGTTTTTCCATGTGGTCTGCAAACTTCCACGTTTCCCATTCCATGTTTTAAAAAGAACAAAAAAAAAACAATCTTACATTCCTAAATGATATTAATAAAAGGAAATTGTTAGAATAAGATACTAAGTCAATTGAGTAATTCGAAATATAAAGAATTGTTAAGGATTTAAAAAGAGAAATGTATAAAAATCTAATTTATACAATTTAGGGATTAAGGGTTATAATCTGATTAAAAATTGTCAATTTGTAGTCGGTACAATTGCATACGCATTGTTTTTAAAATCAAAACAAATTTTATTGTTTTAAAGTTTTCAAAAGTGTTTAATTAGGTGTACAATTTTTTTTTTTTTTTTTTTTTTAAGTTTTATCTTAGTGCTTGGCAAAAATTGATATGTACAGAAATATTTACACCTGTTGAATTCCTTTCCATTTTAAACCCAATTTGAAATATAAAATCCGGACAAATTTCAAAATGTTTCTGGTGAATACCATTGCAATTTCCGTATTGAGTGATATACCTTTTATAAAAAAAAAAAATCCCAAACAAGGCCGAAAGTTTTCAAAGGCCTAATTATCACCTTTCAAGCCCCCAGAAACAGAAATTTTGCATCTATTTGCGATTCTAATTGTAGTTTATATTTTGTATCAAGTTTTACTGCTTCCAAGCGATGTCTGCTCATTAAAAAAAAAAATTGTATTTAAACCAAACTTTTGAGATAGATTGTTTCATTTTTTTGAAGTAATTGTTTATTGTTCCTGATGTATAGAAAAAATGAATATAAGAGTATTTATTAAAAAAAAATTAAAAAATTTTTAGCTAATGTTTTATTTGTTATAGCAATTAAAGTTGTAATTAATAGTGTGTGTACTTATTTCAAACCTTTTATTTTAACTAGCTTCTCACTGTACAATAAACTATTTATTTGTCATAACGAGCTCCAGATTATTCATGAGTGAAAAAGGGAAAATATATCAAACACTTTAAACTAATTATGAGCACTATAGGACCTTTGGCTTCACCATAACTAATAATTATTTTTAAAAAAAAGTGCAACAATAATAATTCTTTCATACAGCTGTACAGGCTTTCCAAGCATGTGTGTGAGATTAACTTGAAAATTGTCTGAAACTGCCTAAATTTCCTGTGGGGGAAAAAAAGAAATCTTCAAATAGCATATTGTTAAAATGGTCACAGGCCATGAAGGAATTACCAACAACGAGGCTGCAGATGTTCTTTAAAAAAAAAAAAAAAAAACCGCCTTGGAACAACTCTCAGATCCAAATAAATTTTTCAGCATAAACCATAGCCGTATTGAAAAAGAACAAAAAGCCTGCTTGGCTGTCCGATCTTATGAGAATTTTTCCTACCTCCTAATTTACCATGGTATCTGATGTTCTCCTACTTCTACTTTGTAGTCCATCGAGACTTTATTGTATGTTGTAAAGCACCCCCCCCCCCCCAAAAAAAAAAAAAAAATATAAGAGACAACTGACAACTTGGCAAAAATACTTCTCGCAAAAATAACCCAATGGTAGAAATAGGAAGTCTCACTGAACCGTAATGAATTTTAAAACAAATCTTAACGTTTAGATTACAAAGAGATGACTTGTGTCAAATATGTCCAGAAAAGCATAACATCCTATGCAACTGCTATGATACCTGGGAAAGCTGTTCAATTATAATTAGTTAATTATTTGCATATACTTTTAGAAGCTATGAAGTAATTATGTTGTTTATTAAACATTATTACTATGTTGGTCAGTTAAAATTAGTAAAGTTTTTATAATTCATATTATTACAGGTTTAATGATAATAATTACTATAATATATAATAAAAGTAATATAAAGGGATAAATCATTATTGTTTGATTAAAAAAATGTTTTTTGCAAAAATATTTTTTTACAATAATAAAGTTTAATATTTTTACATTATACTATTTATTTACAATAATGAAAGTTAATAAATTGGGATAAAGATTAATTTATTTATTTTAAAACAATAATTTGTCTGAGCATGGTCATTGGGACGTCAGGTAGGTAGTTTGGGACGAGGGTTGTTGGATGTGCAACCTCCCAAGTTTTAATACTCAATGCTGGTACTTACTACTTGTTTACAAGAGATTGTCCCGTTCGTTCTATATTTGGTGGTGAAACTTTTAAAGAAAATTGTCTCTTTTATTAAACAAATTTAATATACAGGTAATTATTTCTTTATCTGTATCTAATCGTAGGCTTAATTTCATTTAAAACAACATGGTTTTTTATTTTTTATTGTAAAATAGCAAGCATAAAAGATATTTGTTGCGTCGTTTTAGCGCTGCAATGACGGATATAAGAGACATTTTGGAAATTGAATCTGCTAAGTCGGATATAACAAAGGAGTCGATCATCGGAGCGGACAAGAAGGCGAGAAGGGCGCTTTCAACAGCGCAGAAGGTGAATAAGCGTCCCGAAGGGATGGCGAGAGAGGTGTTCGCCCTGCTTTACAACGATAAGAAAGATGCACCACCCCTTTTTCCGACGGACACAGGCCAAGGTTACAAGAACACAAAGGCCAAGCTTGGCATGAAGAGCGTCAGGCCGTGGCGCTGGACCCCTTTTACCAACCCGGCCCGCAAGGACAACGCCGTGTTCCACCACTGGCGTAGAGTCTGCGACGAAGGAAAAGAATACCCCTTCGCTAAATTCAACAAGGAAGTTCAAATCCCGACGTACACGGACACAGAGTACAGCGCGCATCTTGCCAACGACAGCTGGACGCGCGACGAGACCGACCACCTTTTCGATCTCTGTAAGCGGTTCGATTTGAGATTTGTTGTAATGTGCGACAGATGGGATAAGACCAAATTCAAGCCGAGGTCGATTGAGGACCTCAAGGAACGATATTATCACTGTCTTTCAGCATTAGCACAAGTAAGCCTATTATCTTTAATCCCGATTAAATAAATTTGTAATAATTTTATTTAAATAAGGTGAAGACAGGGCCAGGTTTGACGCCGGAAGCAAAATCTTATGTCTTCGATGCAGAACACGAAAGAAAAAGGAAAGAACAGCTATTAAGGCTTTACAACCGATCTAAAGATCAAGTAATACTGATTAGAAATTAAAAAAAAAAAAAAATTTAAAAATTTCTATATATTTTATTTAATGATCAAACAGGTTGAAGAGGAACAAATGCTTCAAAACGAGTTGCGCAAGATCGAAGCCAGGAAGAAAGAAAGGGACCGAAAGACTCAGGACCTTCAGAAACTCATCACTGCGGCAGACAGTCAGAACGAACCGCGCAAAGCAGAGCGTAAATTTCACAAAAAGAAGTTGCAGCTCAGGTTCGACACGTTATCCGGAGAACCGGCCAATATTAAGTTCCCGGACGTCAAGGGCAGCGGTGTTACGGTGAGATCGCAACGGATGAAGCTGCCTGCTAATATAGGACAGAAAAAGATGAAAGCCATCGAACGCCTTCTCGCCGAGTTAAACATAGGTTTGATTTTATACATTAATAAATAATTTTTCCCATAATAATTCGTCCATTCTCAAATGCTGACCAAGTCAGTAAATATAGGCATAACTTGAGGAAATCTTATTTTATGCTTCAATTTCATGTTTATTACCTATACGATTTTTTAGAAATGAACCCAATACCGACTGAAGAAATCTGCCAAAACTTCAACGAACTTCGAAGCGATTTGTTGCTCTTGAATGAACTGAAGAGCGCCATGGCGACGTGCCAATTTGAACTTCAGACCCTCCGGCACCAGTACGAAGCCATAAACCCGGGGAAAGTAAGTCCGAAAATCCATACAACTCTCTTTCATAAATAATCATTTGTTTTGTTTCGTTCTAGACCTTGATCATTCCAAAAAGCCTGTGTGCGGAGAACGAAATGGTCGAAGCGAGCGAGAACACGAAAATTAAGACGGAAATAATCGATGTCGTAGGTTCACCACAGACTGTTAGCACTTAACTTTATTTTTTAAATTTTAATCGCCATAAAATATTGCATTTTACCAAGTATATATATTTTTACTCCTTGTCATCCTTTTTATTTTTAGAGCCCCTATATCTATTACTGACAGGAAAAAACAAAAATTAAAGAGACTTTTTTCACGGGTAAGTTTTTTTAAATTAGAAATTTTATACTATCATGTATGATCGTGATTTACTAGGTCCGCTTAATTCCCAATCCTGATGACATTTGAAAGTTCCAATGACAAGTGATCTTCATACAACACGATGTATTTTTAAAATAAAAGGAAGGAATTGGCACTATTTTATCTTAAATTTATCAATAATTCGACGTAAAATGTTTATATTAAATTAAAATTATAAATTGATTATAATTTGCTTGAATCCGTTAAAAGAAAGAAAGTTAGACCAAAACAGTTTTATTATTGATTTTTACAGTAGTTTTTACTTAACACTTTCAACGCGGAAGCCAATTGGCCACAGACTACCTGCGTCCCGGCCCATTCAACTCGTTGGCCCGACCTGGATGTGGTGTCTGTCAGTACAGCTATCTTGACAATGCTTCAATAACCTTGAATTTTTGTAAATTGGCAAATGTTGGCTTTTCTTTATAGAAAAATAATATCCCATGTATAAAATCAATACGGGTCGCTAACAAAATTGGGATATTTTTTTTTTTTTTTAATTTAACACAAATAATATAATTTACTTATATTTATACAATATATGCTATTTTTTAAATTTATTTTTATTTTTTTTTTTTTACGAGGGTTTGCAACAGCAGAGGTCATATAAACCCTCAGGGTGCCGGTGTTTTTGAAAAAAAGCCCAATGCAGGGCCGGTGGGTTCGAACCCGGGACCTTTACCTTACAGTCATGAGCGGCGTGTCAAAGATTATACCTTGCGGCAACCAACGCCCCCTGATATATGCTATTAAAAGTAAATAAACAACTTAACAGTCAGGCCGATGATTAACCAATAGAGCCCAGAGGGGATGATATCCCGAAGGGAAATTGTTGTCCTGATCCGCCTGCAGATAAGTCACATGTGTGACTCATGGGTGCCTGTTGGCTGTTGGTTGGCGCTATTCGACCCAAGTGCCCGGCATGCCAAAATAGACTCACGGCAGTGTCACACTTGGAGGGGTATCGCAGCCTGGGGTCCCTGTATTACCGCAATGGAATACCGCTCTACTACAGGAGAATGCCCGAGCATGGCGAGTTTAAAAAAAAAAAAAAAGGTTTTTGGGAGATATTGTAATAATTGGTTGTATACTGTGGGGTATTTATTTTATAGGTTGTAGTTTTAGGGTAAATTAATTTAAAATAAACTCCACTATAAACCTATTTATCAAACAATTCTTTGTACAATTAAAGAAATATAAAAAAATACTCTCCTACTTATAAACTTTAATATGTTTAATTATTTAATTTAATAATAACAATTTAGGATAAAATGCATAATAGAAAAAGCAAAAAGACAATTTTTAAAGTTTGGTCTTTCTTTAAGTTGGTGTAATGAAGAAAATCTATTAAGAAAAAATTTAGCGTAATTTTTTTGTAAAACTTACCTTGTTTTTAAGAATATGTGAAGTGTGTCAGTTGTCAAATTCCACATTGAAATGAAGCCAATGGTGAGTAAATCCGAAAACAATGAATGGTAAAAAAAAAAAAGACCTACTGCAGCCAAGCAAAAATAAAAAGAGGACCGACGGCCACTGGGATCTTGGGCTTGCACTACCAAGCTCTCAATGGTATCCATCGGGCTGGTAGTGTTAAAAAATTAGGCCTTTCTTGTGCATTCACCTCTGTTCAACCCTTAAGAGGAAGAAATTTATAGGAAGGCAATAAAATAAAAAACTTTATATGTAACAATAATGTTTCCTGTTTATTGCGACGAAGAGGCAGTAAAAATGCATTTATACGTTTGGATCTAATTAAATTACAAACAAAAAATATTCTATGCAACAATATAAAACTAGAAATAAAAGTATTTCTAAATTATTATTTATACAATTATTGATTAATTATCGTTCAACTGATCCTCGAAAGCTTCGGGGGATGGGTCTCGACCCTGGAAACGCCTAAATACCTCGCTGGGATGGCACGCGCCTCCGAATCCGAGGAAAGTGTCTCGGAACCTGTTTAACCAAAAGTATATAATTAGAACGTAAAAGTACAATGAGGACGTCGACAAGCAGAAACCTCAGCCCTATCGCTGTTCTGTCGGGGTCAGTCTTAAAAGAATTATAAGCGTCTTCGGCCAACATTCTCGCCCACAGGCGCGAATAGTAAGCGCCGCTCAGATTGCCGCAAACAGACTCTGTGAAACTCAAAGGATGATTGTCGCTACTGTCTAAAGTTAGAATAAAATGCTCCTGCCAGAGTTTTTTCGTAATTTCTAACCAGAATTCTTTCCTATAAATAAATCCATTAAGATAAAGAAAATTTGGATATAAAAGATCGCTTACGATGTGTGCAGGTCTAAATCTAAATTAGCCAAGTAGATCTCTTGGCATAAATGGTAACCAGCCATGTGTTTTCTTATCTGTTCTATTTTGTTGAACGGCAGCGGCTTTCCGTCTTTATAGTGGCCTGATATTTCTTTCAAGACTTCTGTATCTTTCAACCTGCGATTGTAAATCTTGTCAAAACGAACTGTTAAATCTTAAAAAGAATCATCTTACCATAGATACATGAAGTTGCTGACAACTTCGACAGCATCCCACTCGATGTTCGACAGGCCAGAAACCTCAGAATAATTAACATGGCTTAGCAACTGCTGCAGAGCTTGACCAAACTGAAAACTCAAACAAGCGATAATAGAGAAAATAAGTACCATTTGGCACACCAGGGACCAAGGCAAGCCTTTTTTTTATCCGTGTATTCCATGGATTTACAAATTATTATAAGCATAGATTGATTTTCCTTTAAACCCAGTTAGTAATTATTGATTTATAAGCTCAAACAATAACAGGTATTGTTCTCCTTTTTACAGGGTTGCGGGAGTCTCTCAGGGTGGCATCCTTAGCCTGCTACTGTTCTCAGTATGTACTGCTGATATTCCTTCTTATAAGCTCGTGACACTGCTATTCTATCCTCAAACTCTGACAACAACATAGCTCACCAAAACCCTCCAGACACACCAATCTCTCATCCTTTGGGTATTTTACAGTCAAGCTGATCTTCCAAACAGGATTTCTTGGGTTTTATTCTATCAAAAAAAATTTTTTATTTTTAGTAAGAACGTAGGAACTAGCCGGCATTAGATTTTCCAATTTTCCAAGGTGAGAATTTGTTAAAAAAAAAAGAAGTTTTCTTTGGTTTTATATTAAAAAAGTCCACCTAGTCTAATGAGCTCTGGATTTCTCCAATTTTCCTTCCTTTCTTTTTTGACGAACCAAGGCAATTTGACTTGTCAAGATGAGAAGTTGAAAAAAAGTTTCGTATCTCCTCCTTTGGATCTTTTTACTATTTGCAAAAGTTGGTCCAAGGAGCTCATCATTGCTTGATTTTTAGTAAAGGGAAAAATGTAGTGTTTCATTTGTTCCAGAGAAACTGGCTGCCAAGTTGAGAAGGTGTAATAAAAAAGCTCTCCACCTCTGGCTTTTATTGTAAATGTTCAACTCGATCTAATGAGTTCTGGATTTCTTGGATTTTGTCTGGCCCAAATACAGTTTTTTATTTGTACCAAGAATTTTTTTAAATTTCCATGGTGAGAAATTGTTAAAAAAAGTTTATTATCCTTTACAAAGTTGAAAAATGTAATATCGAACCCAAGGAGATCAGCGACACATGAACATAGTACGTTTTTAATGAAAACATTTATTAGTTGGTAACGAAAATCGAATATTCTTCTCATAAAATGTACACAATTAAAGAAAAATTACAAACAAATTGAAATTTCATCAAATAATGCTTTTTTTTTTTTTTGCAAATTAACTGATGTATCATTCGAAATGCTTTCTTTACTAACGGACCATGAAATCTATTTCAGGTTTTGGCAGTCCAGAATCAGACCTTTGTCTAAACCGTCCTGCTGCCAAGATTAGGCTCCAGGAAATGTCAACACATCCTTTCTACCTAATTAACAATTTATGGACTAATCTATACTCCACATGCTAACAAATAAATTCACTTAGAATCAACACAAAACGTACATAATAAAAATACAGTGAAACCTCTCTACAACGGACAGTCATGGGACCAACGGATTTGTCCGCTGAGGAGGGGTAAAAATGTAATGTTGGTACATGGTAAAATGAATATGTGCATGTATCAAAATTAGTTTATTAAAATATTTTTGGGAATTAATAAGTACATTATTAAGTACATAATAGAAAGAAAACACAATAGTATGTATGTATGTACAATATGTACATATGTATGTACATATTAAAAATCCGGAAATGAATAACATACAAACACGGCATAAGAAAATCAAATTTTGAAAAAAATGAGAATAAACAACGTACTGTACTATTCATGGAGTAAGTAGGTACACATGTGTAATTTATACTTTTTTGAAAAAATTAGTAATTTCTGATTGTTTCTTTTTCTTTGAATTCACTATTTCTTTTTCGTGATAAACCATCACCTCGTGGATTAAATTGTACCCTTCCATACCATGTTTTCTCTGATAAAAATCTTGTAAAAAAATATTTTACATACTACGTAAGTAACTTCGTATTTCGTATGTACTGTTAATAAATTTAAATTTAAAGTAAATCCTGTTTTCTCAATTTCCAAAGTCTGTTATGTGTCCGTTATAAGGGGGAAATTTATCTCTCGGGGACAAAAAGTAGGCTGTCCGCGTCCGTTACAGGGGTGTCCGTTGTAAAGGGGGTCTAAATACATTGATTACCTATACTTCCTCGACGGGACATTTGAAAACTGTCCGTAAGAAGGGGTGTCCGTTAGGTGAGGTTTCACTGTATTTCAAAAATCATAACGAGACCTAATGTGCGTTTACAAGTGAAAGTGAGAGAGGAAAAAACTTTGTTTTGCACTGGAGTGACTAGACTCAGGCAGAGACGAGAGTGCCCTCGGTGAGGTTGAGCGAGGCCTGGAAGAGGCTGAAGACGTGCAGGTGGTATTTGGAAGCTGAAGGAGGCCCAGCAGGGATGCTGGTGAGGAGTGGCACCTGATCAATGTGAACAAGGAGGAGTGGACGAGCTAGGCGAAAAAAGTAAAAAAGGAACGTGACAGCATATTATTTTAGGACTTTTCTATGATTGCGGAGTGGAGGGTTCGCATGTACAAGGGATGAACTGCTCTGGAACGACAAGGAAAAGAACGTACACGAGATTTGAGCTTTTAATTTATATTATAAGATTTTTTTTTTAATTTTTGAAGACTATTTTTATATTATTATTTTATTGACAGTACAGAGGAAATTGATATTTTACTTTCTTGTTGTGTTTTTATTTATTTATTTATTTTTTTTTTTTTTTTTGTTATCTTGTTATTTCACCCCAAGGGTTTCACTGTTTTCCGAATAAAAGAAGGACAAAACAAAAAATAAAAACAGTGTGGCATCCGATTATTTCACTTTTGATGTAAGAAAATCTCCACCAAGTTCCAGGTACCCGGTGACCAGGTGAATTGCCAACGGTCCAGCAAGGAACCAGTAACAGCGCACAAATACAATTCGCATATCGGGTACACCTATACGATCTCTATATGGAGCCACTCTTCAATTAGTAGGAAGTAGAGTAATATTTCTCTATGACTGGCAGTGTCAACCTCACATGGCATATTCTTAACCGAATTCATATCATTCAAGAGCAACCTATCGATCTATGTTCTCAATAAATAAGAGTTCTTTTGCCGATTCAACCCACCTGCCATTTCCTTTTCGTCTACTCTTTGCTTAAGTAAATGAGCAACAAATTGACCATATTGTTTTTATAAAAGATAAATTGTAAGTGAACAGGTTAACTGATGAGCTAGTATCGATAGTATCTGGCAATTTCTAATTATATTCATCAACAAAACTGGCATGAGAAAGGCATGAACGAAACCAAAGAGGAAGAGTTGGAGGAATGGACGTATTCGACTAGTTCAACTTGATCTCGTGTGCCAATCGGGTCAAAAATCGTTCGCAATATGTAGAAACTAACAAAATATCAAAAATCCCCCCCCCCCCAAAAAAAAAAAAACTTCCAAAAAGTATGTATTTATCTCAGTTTTTTTTTTTCTTTTTTTTTTTTTCTTCAAGTTTCACCTACCGGTTCAGAGGGCGAGTTGCAAATTGGGGAATGGAGGTATTCGACCGGTTCAACTTGATCCAAAGCAAATGCCCAACCCAACAAGAATTTACAGATTTGACATAGTATAAATCAAACACACTGACGAAGGCAGAAAGTCAAAATGCCACATAACCAAAATGATTACAATTACAGGTTCATCATTCCACAGACCACAACATTAAATTTTAAGATTTAAATTTGTAATATAAAGTTTAAATAATTTCTATTGGAGGGCTTAACGTCCAACCTATTGGGTGACGTGGATCCTTTTTCATACTATTTCTCAATTAAAAATGCCAGGATGCAAACCCAAGATCGCTAGTCTAGCAAATACAAGTCGAATTCCCTAACCTTCGGCCACTGTGGCCCCAGTTAAAAATGTAATTTTATAATTCCATAGATCGCTTACCTTCTTGAACATGTTCTCAACATCGTCGAAATGCAAAAGGCAAGGCTCTTTGTTGCTTTTTGCCGGAGGGAAATTAAATATCATAGCGGCCAGTGGTTGTGAAGTTCCTAGGATTTTCGCGACGGGCCTGATTCCGACAACATACCCCGATCCGGTATCGGTGTCCAATTTTCCATCCCTGTAATTGGCAATTGATCAAATTTCAAAACGAAATCGATCAATGATTCATTTTTACCTCGAGTAAAAATCTACGTAGAGACCGGCGATAGGATTGGGCGACTCGTTGTTAAATATATGATACAGCTTAATGTCCGGATGCCAGGATTTTACTTTTTTCTCTTCCTCAAACCGAATCCCGAACGTACGAGACGTTAAATTAAGAATACCTTTAAATACTGTTTCCAATGGGAAATATTCTGAGATCTTCTCGTTGTCCCATCTACAACAAGAGTTATTTAGAGTTGTTGTTTTTTTTAAATTTGTTATAAGCGATATTTACTGATATAAATCTTGTTTTTGTTCTCGCTCCCAATAAGGGATGTCCCACATCTCCAATCTGCCTCTAAATCCACGGTCATAAGCAAAATCTTGAAGTTTGTTAAGTTCTTTCTCTTGCAACATTTTTGCTTTAACAAATTAAATAGTTTAATTACAATAAAATTGGCCAAGGAAAAATGAAAAAAGCTCTTTCCTTAGCTTATTTTTTTTAAATTAAATAAAAAGATTAAAAAAAAAAGAAATTACCTTTCTCCAACAATCTGTACAATGTTGATTTCACTACATCCAATGAGCCGGCCATTTTGGTCTCCATCGACATATGGATGTAAGACTCGTAGCCCAAGACTGTGGAAATATCCCTCCTAAACGATAATAAAATATTGTTTATCTACAAATAACTTCAATTCATTTCATTCAAATTCATTTTATCATACCTCAACGAACGTATTTTCTCTAAGCTAAAGCTATTGTTGAGTTCGTTAGACTGACCGCTCAGTCCGGAAGCGACTTGTCTCAACGCCATCCAAGTATTCCAGCGTACATCCCTGTCTGGGCAGTATGCCAGGACACCGTCGGTTATCGAAGGTTTGAGTAATATATCCCACGGTCCGTATTTATATTTAGCCTTACTGATTGTTTTTAAATTAAACAAGAAACTTTTTAATAATGAAAATTGCAACTTACTCCTGAGCCATTGAGTACAACAATCTGTCAGGAAAATTTGAGACTTTAACTGAATCGTGAATCGTATGCCTAAAATTTCTCATAGTTATCTGTAAATCATTGAATTATTTTAATATTTAATTTTTTTTTCAAATAAATCATGACATTACTTGTGTACTTCTTGAAAATTTTTCCTTTTCGTTGGCAAGACCGACTAGAAGCAGGCTTAAATGTTCATTCTTTTCGGGCGGCAGGTCCAAGCCGTTAAGCTTGCCCTCGATTTGAAATTTGCTTACCACCCTCTGTTCTTCCTCAGTCAAGTTGTTCTTATCACAATTCTGAAATAAATTTCTGTTAAAAAAAGCCTGTTTATTGTTCTCTTTGGGGTTGAACAGACCTTAAACATGTTGTATATAGGTTTTGAGTTGAATTTGGCGGAACGCGCCTTCCTGGCACGGTTATGCATCAAAACGTACTTTTGTGGCGGCATGATATTGCTTTCGGTGAGATACAGGACTTTAGAAAGGCCCCAGGTGGCCTCCATCTTACTGCCGCTTTCTTCAATTGGCTCAAGAACATTTTCAAACAAATCAAGCTCATCTTTGTTTTCTGAAAAAGGTTGATTAAAAAGAACAAAGAAGAAAAAAAAAGTTTAACAGTTCAATCAGAAGTCAAAAATCTTATATTTCTTACGATTAGGAAATCTTAATTTTGTCAAAACTGAGCCCAACAATTTTCAGGTATTTTTATTAAAAGGCCAGCGACATATTCACTCTTATTTGAAACTTTTTAATAAAATAAATAATACAGGAGGACAATAAATAATTGGTCAAACGGACCACAAAATTAGTGAATTTAATCAATAATACAGTTTAAGTATTGTTGTTAATAGAACAATAGCCTTCCACTCAGACAGCCAGGAGGCACTGACGGCAATTACCGCATCGGTAGTAAAGTCCAGAGTCATTTGGGATTTTTTCAGGGACCTGTCATACATTGCGGAAAACAACGAAATTACCAGAACATACAGGGGCAACGAAGAGGCCGATAAATTGGCCAAAGGAAATTCGATGAGGACATCTACTGACCCTGAACCTTTTGTGTCTTGCCTAATTGTCAAAAATGTCGACAATGGGTTCAAAATAAAATGTTCAATGGAAACGTAGCAAAGAGGCATGCAAAATAATTTGTAAAAGGGCCACCAATTTAAGACTAGAGTAATAATTTGGACTGCTAACTGGACACTGCAGGCTCTGGAAGCACAAAGATTCAGAAAGGCATAAAATGGCAGATGTTACCAGGAGAAAAGACAGTGATGTTCTCTGTTAGTGCACTAATAACTATAGGAGGCATTTTTTTTTTTTTTTTTTTTTTTTCAACCAGAACTAACTATTTACAAAATTTAAACAATGTTTATAAATCCCAGGCCCTGAAGATCATTTTAATAAAGATCGAAACGTTGGCAGGATAAAGAAAATGTTTTTCTGAAACCTACATCACACCAGACCGCGTCTCAAGATTTATAAATAAATTATGATCTATGATTTATATTTTAAGGTAATCGATATGCCAAGCCAAATGACAGAAAATCGAGATGTAGTTGAAAAATCCCAGATCATTATGATCTATGATTATTGATTTGTAGAAAATCTGATGATATACCAAACTGAATGGCAAAAAAAAAATTAAGATTAGTAGGAAAATTTCCGATCATTATGATCTATGATCATTTATTTATCGTGCATTCTGATATAATAGCAAGCTGAATGTCAGAAATTAATGGCTGAAGTTTGTAAAATCACAGATCATTATGATCTATGATTATTCATTTTAAGATAGTCTGACGATATGTCAAGTTGAAAGACAAAAAACAAAAAAAAAAAAAAAAAAAAAACACTTAAAATTAGTAGGAAAATTTCGAATCATTATGACCTATGATTATATATTTGTCATGTAATCTAACGATATGCCAAGACGAACAGTAGAAAATCGAGATTTAGTTGAAAAGTCCCAGATCATTATGATCTATGATTATTCATTTTAAGGTAGTCTGACGATATGTTAAGCTGAATGATAAAAAAATTTAAATTATTAAGAAAATTTCGCACCGTTATGATTCATGATTATTTATTTGTCATGTAATCTAACGATATGCCAAGCTGAATGACAGGAAATGGAAATTTAGTTGAAAAATCCCACATCATTACTAATAAACAAGAATAAATTATTAAGAATAATCATTGACTAATGATCGCTAAACACCACACATTAGTCATAGTGGTGACAGTCGATGTAATACCTATAATGCTGTTTTCAACTTCTCGTATGCAGTGCTCGAAATCGAGGAGCTGGCTGCCGAGGGTCGAAAGACACTTCTCGCCTGACAAGTTTTCTGCATCGGGCAGCCCATTTTTAAACAGTGGGTTCTTGTCTCCCTGCGGAGGTCCGGTTTCAGGCAGCCTAAACATCACAGCATGAAAACGCATAAAGGGGCTTACAAATCATTATCTTATGCAGTACTATGTATTACTTACAGTACTATGTAGCCGGTTCTGATCTGTTGGTAGAACCCCTTGGACCGGGCCAGGGCGAATTTCCTCCTCAAAATGGAACAGGCCATCGTGCTTTAAAAGCACGGTTTAAAAAAGCCGGTCTTGGAAAAGTTTGGCCGTCAATTTAATTTATACACGGGGCGTAACCTGGTGCAGAACCTGCCGACATGGAGAACCTCGACATGTTTTTAAAATAAATTAACTTCACTCCTTTTTCTCCGACTATTTAGTTTAAATCAAACATTTTGTGGGGGTTTTCTTTAGAAAAGACCAAATCTGTCGATTTCATAGAGATTTTTATCTTTTAAGTTTATTTTCTTCTTGGTTTCGTCATCGAGCAACCTACCCTGAAGAACCTGTTCATCAATGACGTACTTAGATCATGATCGTTTCTTTTGAATTTTCAATCAAAATCAATTTTTATATAATACATTGTTTTGTTAAACTAAATCTTTTTACTTTATATTTAAATTAATACTTTTTTTTTGTTAATGAGATTTGTAGATTTATTATGTTATGACGTCATTTAATAAAGTTTAAAGCAGGTGCGTGCAGAAATAAATCCTTTTAAGCCTTCCATATGTGCATGGTGGTTGGGATTCGTCGTTAATCTTAAAATAATTATTTTTTAAAAATGTTTTTCCGTATTTTTTGAACGTATTGCCTTTCGATGCGGTTCGAAATGGAGGAGGGAATACAGTCTGGGACGTCAGCTCTATCTGTTTCGCCCAATGAGAAAGTTCCACGAGAGAATAGTGCCACGTTTCCATCGGAGGGATGCGTTGACAGGGTAGGCAACGATTGAATCCATTGGAGCTCGCACTCGCAGTCCCGGCCCAACCACCCGACGCGGAAGACGACTCAGTTTGGAAATATATTTTTTTCGACATCTTCCCGGCCGGCAAGTCCATCGAAGAAATAAAAAATGTCAAGGATTTTGTTAGCGCTTAGTTTAGTATTGGCGGTCGTATTTTCGACGGATATCAAGACTGAAGACGGAGTCCTCGTCCTTACAGCCTCCAATTTCGATAACGCTTTGGAGACCTACGAACACGTACTCGTCGAATTCTGTAAGTACCGCATTTTCAAAAATTCAAAAGGATATTTTGATCTTTAAACACTTATTTTTGTTAAATGAAAACTCAGCAATAATGAAATGCAAGTCGTGACTTGGAAGAGTGTGTTGACCTTTCTTCTCTGACCCCCTGTCCGTTATCCCAGTTAAAAAAAGAAGAAGATCCAGTGGGGAAAGTTCGACACACTTTCGACCAGTTTGGCATTTTTATTGAACAGGAATCATTTCAAATTGCAAAATCTTTTGCACACAAAAAAAAGGGGGAAAAAAGAACCAGTTTGAACGCGTGTGGGATTTTCACTCGACACGTATTCACGCCATCTCTTAAAATCCGTCCGATCAATCTTATCAATCATTTCTTCACAGCCTCCCTGCTAATTCTCGCCGATTCACCGAATTTTATTTAGAAAATGACAAATAATCGAATTACTTTCGATTAAAACTTTAAGGAAAAAAGGTTCATTTTGTTTCTGCCGGTGTCACGCTAGAGTGATCAAAATTGTTCTAATTCATATTAATTAAATAAATATTGTACGAATTGAGTTGTTGAGAAAACTTAGAGATGTCGTCCAGTACCTGTGACCAGTACTGTCAACAATTCACAGCCTCACAGTCTTTTTGGGATGCCAGGATGATCCAGATTTCACTTATAAGGATGCCTATATTGTTCAGTATTACCATCAGTGATGTCAAGTACGACAGGCCGTAAAGCATTCTGCAAACATAAAGAGCTCTATTAGAATTTCATATTTTTTTTAAAGGATCTCTTAACAAGTCTGCTATCTTATCAATAATTTATTATTTTAACAATTTGTCTTATCAAGCTCATAGCAAAGCCGTCTTGGTATGCCTGAATGATCCAGGATACACTGGTAAGGATGCCTATATAGTTAAGTATTGTCATCGATGATGTCAAGTATAATGGGCTTTTCTTGAATCTTCCTTTTCAGTTTTCTTTTGCAAAAATTTTGACACTTTTTAAAAGGATTTCTTAACCAGTCTCCTCTCTTTCTTATCAATAGTTTTTTGAGTTAACATTTCTTCTTAACCAGCCGCACAGTAAAGCATTCTTGTTTTCCCAGAATGATCCAAGATATATGTTTAAAGATGCCCGTATTGCCTGATGTCAATCCTGATAGGCTTTTCTTGAAGCGTTCGACCAATTTTTTTCCCTTCTGCAAAGATAAAGAGCTCTAGTAGAATTTCATGTTTCTTAAAAGGATCTCTTAACAAGTCTACAATCGAGTATTCTTGGGATGCCAGAATGATCCAGGATACATATGCCTACATTGTTGAGGATTATCATCACTGATGTCAAATAAGACGGGGATTTCTTGAAGGATTCGGCCAATTTTTCAGTCACAAAAAAAATTAGTATAATTTCACGCATCGTTAAAGGATCTCTTATCAAATTACAATCTATTTTATCAATAATCACTTGGAGTTAGCGTTTCTTCTTTACAGCCTTACAGCATTGTGTAAGGATGAAAGAAAATATACTGTTGAGTACTATCATCATTGTTAATAAGTCCGATTGGTTTTTCTTGAGCATTTAACCAATTTTGTCCTTTTGCAAAAGAAAAATATGTTCTAGTTTAATTTTACATTTTCTTGGCACGATCTCTACCAAGTCTGCGCCATCTATAAAATGTATGCAATCAATCTTACATACAATAATTTCCTAACGGCCTCACAGTCTATTATAATTGTTTTATTTTACGGTAATTTAGAAAATTATCTGGTAAAAGACAATTATTTTTCAATAACTTGGTGGGGGGGGGTTCATTTTGTCCTTCTAAAGTTACAATTTAAAATTACTTTTTATCTTTTCTCAATGACAAAACATTATGGATAAATTTTATATTGGAATTAGTGGAGCTATTGGGTCACCTGAACTCAAAAAAAAAATTTAATTAAAAAACAAAAAACAATCGACATTCCAAGGATCACCCGTGATAAACATAAAGGATGTCCATTTTGGTGGACTATGATCATCACTGATAGGCCAAGACTGTTAGGCTATTCTTGAAACATTCGACCAGTTTTTTTTTTCCTTTCGAAAAAAACAACAAAAAAAAACTATAGATTTTTACATTTTTTGAAATGATCCTAACGTGTTTTCATGCCAGCTCCAAAATTTGGACAATCAATCTTTATTGATAATATTTTTAAAGATCATTTTATGTCATTGATTAGTTGGACACAGGACTTGGTAAAAGCAAAAAATTGCATTTTAATATTAAATTATTTTTATTGATGTTTTCATTTATTGTAAATGCACAACTGAATTTTTTTTTATCTCAACTCAACAACGTTAAATAACGAAGAGATTCTATGTCGGAATTAATGGAAAATGAGCTTAAAGCTCGAGAATTGTCGACCGGATGTCTTAAGTCAAATGATAGTTTCCGACATATTTACCACCACTGATGTCCAGTCTGATAGTCTCTCATTGATCAGTTTGACCTAAATGGAATTAGATATCAATAACATGCTGACTATAATTTCTACATTACTCGAGTCAAATTTGGAAAAGAAAAAAAACTGAAAAACACAACTTGTAACTTGTGCCTTCTGCTGGGCTTATTTAATGTAATAAATTAATAAAACAACCGTAGAATATCATGCAGTTTAGATTATGAAGGAGATGAGGTCAGTGACCCTAACCGGTGAGAATAGGCTGGCCCAGGATATACAAGCAGATGGCCCACCACAGCACTACCATCACTGATGTCAAATTTAACCTTTAGAAAAAATTCAATGTCAATAATATACATCACTTTGAGAAAGATTTAATGAAACCGTACGAGATAATCCATGAATAAATCTAATTTATAAAATGGGCTAGGAATTAATGTATAAAGCTTAGATTATGAAGCAGGTAAGGTCAACGACCAAACACGCGAGAAATCCGGTATGCAAATAGACACATGATTCTAATAACTGATGTCAAGTATGATCTCTCCTTGATGCATTTTACCTAAAAGGAATGAGATATCGATAATATGTTCAGTTTGAGGAAGATTTTAAGTAAAGAAACCTTACAAGATAATCCACTGAAAAGATCCAGCCAAATTGACGTAATCTGCTGGGCCGGAAATATATATATATGTATATATATATATATATATATATATATC
>CM077110.1:16756104-16824468 GCA_039619505.1 Cimex hemipterus | reverse complement strand
ATATATATATATATATATATATATATATATATATATATATATATATATATATATATACAGTTTACAATTTGCTAATTGGGTGGAGTACTGTCATTAATCATGCCTCATCTGAAGTTTATGATGAATTTTATGTGTAGAGATTAGTGACGGTTAATCGATAATTATTCATATATCATGAGATTTTTTTCCTTCTTCTGTTTTTGTGGATTTTTGGATTGCAAAGTCTAGATCCGTAATTAATTTAACTGTTGTAAAAGCTGTTTTGTTGTAAGGAATGGAATGTTTGGGACCAAGTCCACCAGACCGCATCTCACCTATATCTGGATAATGATGAATTTTATATTCCATCACTGACCCTAACACATAATATTTTCAAAAATAAATACATTTTCTTATGTAAATAAACCTCAATCTGTTATATAGATTTAATCGAGCAACAATTCCATATATACGACGGTACATTTAATGGCCCTTTCGAATCAAATTTTGTGTTTGTGAAGATTTGCGTCAATTTTGAAATTTGGCAATTGTTTGTCTCGTTTTCACACGTATCTTCTTATTATTTCATCTTGAAAGTCGTTCTTTTTGCCCTCTTCTTAGAGTTGCCCTTCCGGCAGATAAGTCCAGTTTCATTAGTTTTTATCTTTTCCATCCGTCCCCCCCGATAAAATTAGGGCGTTATGTCAAACCGTCACAAATTTATCACGTTTTTTTTGTGTGTTTATAGGAATAAGAATTTTTACGAAATCGGTATCCTAAAGTGATAAAAAGGATAAAAATTAATCCTGAAGTTTTTTTTGTTTTGTTTTTTTAACTAAATTAAAGCGAAGCGTTTAAATGTTTACGTTTACCACCTGTGCAAGCATTGGCTGATATTTTATCACATGCATACATATTTGCTTTATTCAACGTTAAATTTACTTTGTTCGGAATTATTTCTTTCCACAGTTGTGGACTAAATTAAAAAAAGAACAAAAGCCTTGAATATTAGATCGATAATCAAGGATAGTCTATTTTTAAATAAAATTTAATTTTTACTATTACAAATTTTCCCCCCGTTAGATTTAGTTAAATGATTTTTAAATTTGTGTTCTTTTGTTTTCAGACGCCCCGTGGTGTGGTCATTGTAAAGCCCTTGCGCCTCATTATGCCAAAGCGGCTGAGAAGCTCGCTGAAATGGAATCGGCTGTCAAACTGGCCAAAGTCGACGCCACTGTTGAAACGAGCCTGAGCGAAAAGTACAACATAAGAGGATACCCGACCCTCAAATATTTCCACGGCGGAAAAGTCCTGGATTATCCTGGTATGGGAGGATTTTATTTTATTTTTATTTTTTATTTTTTTTTACCGTTGACCGGTTGACATGAAATAAATGCAATAATTTTTTTCTTTTTTTTTAGGAGTTCGCCAGACTGATGATATCGTGAACTGGCTCCTTAAGAAATCCGGTCCTTCAGCTAAAGAACTTAGTGAGTTTTTTTTCTTTAAATTTGACGTTTTCATATTCACGCTTCCGTTTTTTTATTTGTTCTAACGTTATTAAATGAATATGTTAAAATTTGAACGTTAGAACTAAAACTACATTTCTTCGAGAGTTTTTCTGAAATTTTTTGCCAGGTGATGTTATAGAAAATCATTACGCATTTTTCAACGGTGGCTCAGATACTTACTACGACTACGAAGAGTTAAAGGACATGCGGAATATTTTGCATTAAGCGAGACGATCACTGATTATTTTTTTCGTATCCATAGCAAACCCTGAGCAAGATCGAAGCATCAGACTTGAAAATAAGTTTAAATGAAAACAATTTAAACAATTAGACTTGTTTTACACATATCATTTCTTTATTTAATTTTAATTTTCATAGGGTAATTTTTTTTTAATTAACTAATAAATAATAAATTTGATGTACACATTGGCAGCAGTGTACATACAGAAATCACATGATGGTTTGGTAAGCCAGTTTAATTTTTACGGTCCTGCATCACAATATTTTTTGATTTTCTGAACATGATGTTTAATAAGAATATTTCAATTAAACTGTGCTTGTGTTATGAGATCTTTTACGATTATTAAAAAAATTATATTAAAAATAAGGGCCTACAAAACGAAGAAAACAATAAATGGTTCAAAAGCCACTTTGATTTCAGTAACAAGATATTTTAAAAAAATATTACTGTTGAACTTCCCCAAACGGACACTTTCAATAATCGGACAATTTTATTTTCTCTGTAATAACTGGCCATATTAATAAATAACCATTACATTTATTGGGTTTGTGCGTACGTTTTTCTGTTTTCAAAGAGAGAAAAAAAACTTTTTAACTTTAAGAAAAATTAAATTAATTTGATTTTTAATCCAAAACAATCTTCATGTTCTATATTATACTGCCATCGTTTTTGGTAGCAGAAATAACAGATGTTTTAGGCAAGAAGAAATCTGTAAGTCCGATTTTCAAATTTTTTTTTGTTCAAAATTACCTTTTAAGTGCTTGTCTATGAAGCAGATGAAGTAAAAATCGGAAAGATCATGATCTGGAGAGTGGGGCAACTGTTATCAGCCTAACTAGGCGATTTTACTCTGAGCAAGTGACATTTTTCTTTCAAGGGTGCCCCAAGACGCATGTTATATCTTTAAAGGTTTGCTTCTGTGGTAACAGTTTCCAATAAATATCCTATCGAACAGATAATAGAATCTTGAAAGGGTGCAATTCTGTTCTTGATGCCGACGGCATTTCAGCCCTCTTGTAAAGGGTCCTAAAGTGTTTATCATTTTTATAAAGGACCCACTTCCCATCCCCAGTGACAAAATAGGAAAAATTCTGTTTTGAATAATTCATGAGAAATGAGTATGAGTGAAACATAACCCAGAGATCGTATTCTTTTCAGTTTCCCTCTGATAGCTCTGCTTCAGTTAATTTGAGCTAATCCTTCAATGCTACTACTACTACTACTACTTGTTTTTAAGCTTGTTTGCTTTAAGCTTTAAAATTATGAAAATGTCAGAGCCACTGTTACTATGTTATTGCGAATCCAAATTTTAATAGAATGTGTGCTTTATGCTCAAGATCGAACTAGTGTAGCAAACAATGCTCCAAATGAATTATATTTCCTTCCATCTGAAGCATCTGTCTTTTTTTACCTCTTTTTTTTCTAATAAGCTGTTTCAGTAGAGCTTTTCCCATCCTAGAGCTTAAGGCTGAAAGTCAAAATTTGAATAAGAAAAACTAATGCACACACCCAATACATTACCTTCGATATGGCACTCTGCTATAGAAATGAATATATAGATTTTTCATTGAAAAAAGCCTTACAAGTATAGAGGAAAAAGGAAAACTAATTAGGGCTCCATAAAATATAGATGATTTGCAAATGGTAATTTTTTTTGGGTAATCTTACATCCCTCTCGAACTCATTTTGGCTCTTTCCAACCACTACTCGGGTTTTAATTTTGACAAATCGATTCGGAGGCAAGTGTGGGATAAGAGAAATTCAATCAGTGAAAAGTTCGACGTAACGCAAGTTTGCGAGAAAGAGAAAATTAGTGTAAGTTCAATCGAATTCAATTTGTTTTTTAATAAACAGGCAAAACCCTTTTCCCGTGTGTGTACCACTTATGTGAAGTACAATTTAAAATTTGCTTCAAATGATAAATTATGAAGACAGAAAGGAAAGTGAAGGTAAAATAAAGACAGCGGGTCAGAATAGGACGGGACATACAGAGCAAACATGAGAAACATTTTTGGTACATTTGTAGACATGTAACACGTGTTACATTGGAAAACAGTGGATACATTTTTCTTTTTTAATTATTATTTTTAGCAATTTTATTTTATTTAAAATATTACTACGGAAAAAAAATGTTTAGTTACCCAATCATGTTCACAGATCACCATGCTACATAAAATATCACGTTGTTTTTCATTTTCAAGCGAAAATTAATTATCCTTTTTATCTAAAGTGTTGATTGAGGCAAGTGTCACGAGTGGGAGACACTAGGTTGAACCAAGACCTTAAATAAAATGAATTTGTGTGTGTGGTTCGAGCATAAATTTTATCAGCAGCGAAAAAATCAGAAACATAGTTTTAAAAAAATTATGTTAATTTATTAGGCAAAAAATATTGTGGTTTTTTGAGTTATTTCATAACGTAAATAGAAAATCATCATAGTTGGTTTGAGTTTAAATGTATTTTTTCTCCCTTAGCTTCCGTGGAGGATGTTAAGGCCTTTGTTGAAGATAAGCAAGTGGCCATGGTCGGATTCTTCAAAGATGCAAACTCTGATTTGGCCAAGAACTTTATGGAAGTGGCTTTCGCCATTGATGATATACACTTCGGTGTATCATATAACGAAGCAACACTCGCCGAATACAAAGCGGATGAAAACAAAGTTGTCATGTTCAAGAAGGTGCGTTGCAATTGAGAAAAATCCCGGAAACTTGTTTTGACGCGTTCCGTTTCAGTTTGATGAAGGCGAAGTCGTTTACACAGGCACTGAAGACCCCAATGAGCTCAAGAAGTTCATCTCGACAAATTCACTCCCACTTGTCGTCGAATTTAACCATGATACAGCTCAGAAGATCTTCGGCGGCGATGTCAAATCTCACCTCCTTTTCTTCCTCTCGAAAGAAAAAGGTGATTTCGAAAAGCTCCTTGAACCCGTCAAGCCTCTCGCCAAAGATTATAGAGATAAGGTAAAAATAATTATATTATATTGTGATAAAGTGTTCTAATTGATTTTTAAATTGCAGTTGCTTTTTGTTGTTCTCAATGTCGACGAGCCAGACCATGTAAGGATATTAGATTATTTCGGACTCGCCAAGGATGATGTGCCTTCAATGAGGTTGATCAAGCTCGAAGATGATATGTTAAAATACAAACCTGACACTTCCGATTTGTCGCCGGAGCATGTCAAATCGTTTGTCGATGCTTACTTGAGCGGTACGCTTAAGGAACACCTTCTCAGCCAGGCTTTGCCCGAGGACTGGGACAAACACCCTGTCAAGGTGCTCGTCTCGAGCAACTTCGACGAAGTTGTTTTCAACACGGAGAAAGACGTGCTCGTAGAGTTCTACGCCCCTTGGTGCACTCATTGTAACAAACTCGCGCCTATTTATGACGAGGTCAGTTCCCGTCGATTAAGATTGAAAATTAAATTCTGAAAATGCGAATTTTTTTCCAGTTGGGAGAGAAATTCAAGGATAACAACGAAGTCCTGGTCGCTAAAATCGACGCCACGGCCAACGAATTAGAACATACCAAGATCGAAAGCTTTCCCACTCTAAAACTGTACAAAAAGGGTGATAACAAAGTAAAACAGCGTTTATATGTTTGAAAAAAAAAACCCTGAGGTGTCTATGTAACATTCGCAAAATTTTACAGGTTGTGGAATATACCGGTGACAGGACATTAGAAGGATTGTCCAACTTCCTGGAAAGCGGTGGTGAATCAGTAGCACATCCTCAGGAGGATGTAAGAATATTAAAATTATATAATTTTATTTTATTATTTCAATTTGTAACATTGTGATTTTTTTTTAAATAGGCTAGCGATGAGACTACCGATGACCTTCCAACGAAGGATGAACTTTAAAAAAAAAAAAAGCTAAAACATCACATAATTTCTGGGCTATTATGTATAAAGCAGTCGTACTAAAATCAAATCGCTAAGGAGGAGAATAATTGTTTAAACAATTATTTTTCAGGTGTAAATTGACAGGCTGCTGTTTTTATGTACTTTTCGTCATGTAAAAAAAAAAAAAAAAGAATTGGTTGTTAAACTATTTTTCATAGAACTTAATTTTTAATTTTTCTATTGTTAATTTTGCATTTATAAAGTATTAACTCACTCGTAATTTGTTTTTGCATTCCAATAGCAAAACCATAGATTAATATTTTTTAAATATACTGTATAAATGTAATGTTTTTCATATCTATTTTTTTGTCTTTTTTTTTTAAATATGTGTTTAGGGGTGTGTTTGAAACATTGACTGTGAGGTTGTGCGTGAATTGCTAAAAGTTGAAATTGGAACAAAATGAAAAACGAATTGTTTGTTTAACGATGTGCAATGAAAGCCTTTTAGTTAAATGTAATTTTGTTTTCCATTTTGTGATTTAAATAAACCAATCTCTTTCCTACGTTTTTGTTTTATTATTGCATTAATTTTACACCATTTCTAATTCTATTTTTTTTAAATTGCAAAAATCTTCTGGATGGTCGATAGTATAATAAAATTTATTTTTGACAAAAATATTTTATGTAGAGCTTCAATTTAAAAACAAAAAACTTACGGCTAAGATTGTTGAAGTTCCAGGTTGATCTAACAAAATTTACTTCAGAAAAGAAAATTTGTATTGGGTCAGAGTTTCATAACAGAAATGTATGCACTTTCATAACTTGAACATGTTAATTCTGAATATCTTTTATAAAATAAGCAGCAGGGCTTTGAAAGAACTTTACAATTGAGTTATTAAACTTTGGTGGTTTATGGACGGGACCTGGACTATCAAGAAGTCCTGTTGGAGGTCCATCATGGTGCTCCAGTGGGCCATCTGATGTGCGTATGTTTTGTTTCAATTTGATAGTTTTTCATAAGATCACAACAGACCCAAAATATTTATGCATTTGGGCTAATAATTTTTTTTTTTTTTTTTTTTTAATTAAATTCACGTTCGACACTATTTTCCTGGAAATAGTGACCTTTAAAAATAAACTTTAAAAATAAGATTTAAAAATAAAAACAGTTATACAGACTAAGTTGAACACGTCTACATCCTGTCCCCGTTTCCTACAGGAAAATGTGTTACTGGTCCAGGTATAGCCGTAATTCACGGTATAAATGTTTTTGTCATCACGTTTCAAAAAAATTTCATAAATCAAAAATTTTCCCATTCCAAATGATATCATCTGACCCCTTCCATCAAAAATGCGAGAACCCAATTACTCTCTCACTCATCATATTGACATCTGCGATATCATTTACATAAAAACAGACAAAAAAATAAAGGACCGATGTGTGACCCTTGAGGAACACCGCTGGAAGCTTCAAAATTGTTTAATGTATCAATTTTTTATGGAGAACTGATATCTATCCATTAAACAGTTTTGAAACCATGACAGGAAAGGTTGCCTTATTCATAAAAACATGAGTTTAGAGACAAGACGTGTTACATTAACTAGATCAAAAGTCTTGGCCATCTCTTGTAGACTGTATAAATTTGGGTCTACTTATTTATACTTATTACTTCTACCAAATTAGTGTACAAAAAATAAACTAAACTACTAAGTTTCAAAGGTCCTTTGGTAGAATAATATATTTTATGAAAATAATCCATTTTACAAAAATAAAATCTTTTGATCAACATTTAGCTGCTAAAAGTATTGTTTGTTTTTTTTAACTTCTAAGAAAATGTATGAAAATATAGAAAATATATTGTGATGAAACTGTGTAAGTCTTTCATATGTTATTTTATCCTCTTTATTTTATTATTCTTTTTCATATCTCCTACCATTCTACTAACTATTGTAAAAATGCTCCTATTGAAAGAATGATGCATTCGGTCAATAATTTTCCGCGTCTTACTATTTTTAATTCTTCTTTTTCTTCATTCCCAGTCATCTTGTTAAGCATGTTAAATCTCGAATTTAAATTTTATTGTGTATTTTAAGTTAAATTGTCTTTCATTATTTTTATATCAATAAAATGTTTTTGCACTTATGTACGTATATATTTTTGTGTTTAATGTTATATTATGTATTCCTAATAACAAATTCGACTGAACAAAATTCAAGTAAGTATGCACAAAATCAAAATATTTTTAAGTAATTGTTTTCTAATATTGTTTATATAGCATTTGATTTGCCAAAAAGAAAAACCACTCAGATCAAATATTAATAGTAACTATGTACACCAAAAATAAGCAATCATTAAAATTAAAGAAAGAAAACAAAAAAAGTTTTTGATGAGCAATAATGGACATTTGCAGAAAAAAATCAAAATGTCTAATTATCCTAAATAATAATTATAATTAAAAAAGTAAGACAATAATAACAAAAATGTATTTTGTTTAATATTTTATATTAATTTATATTGACAATTTAGAAATTTACAATAACAATGATAGATGTGATCTTTTTTTTGGTATATTTATATGAAATATACTTAAGTCATTTTTCCCTTTGTTTTCTTAGTTTTGCTTTTATATTGATATATATTTTTTATATTGTATATTTTTCTACCTAAAGATTTTTGTAAAGTGATTAATTCTATCCAGGAAGAAAATCATCAAAATCAACCCAGTAGATTTCTGGGTTGTTATATTGTTACAAACAAACCAACTTTTTCTATTATAATAAAATTATTATTCTGCATTGTTTATAAATTTAGGTTTATTTCTAAGATAGGTACATTTAAGGGAGCTTTACGCTTTAAACTTTTTTTTTTTTTTTGCTTTCTTTCTAGCTTGTTTCAGGTCCATGGCATCTGCTTTTTTAAAAATGACATGAACCATTTCCTTTTCTTCTTCCCTCTGCCTTTTTTTCTTCTCTCTTTCTGTTTTTCTTTCATAATGTGGTTCCATCATTAGATTATAATTAATTAATATTTTATCGAATATATTGCTGTCATTACTGTTTTGTATTTTTTATTATTATTATTGCTGTTATTATTATTTTATTAAGCTTATAAATATAATTTTGAAATCATGATATGCAGTCTTGTGTGATGTAGGTTTAGAAAAATATTTTCTTTATCGTGCCTGGGATTGTTTAGATTATACAAATCTATGTAAAATGTGAAAACGAATTTATACAATGATGTACGCAATATAGAAATTTTAGGTTTAATCAAAGTATTTGTACTCACTACTATTTGTACTAAATACTACACATTTATTTGTAATACGCTTAAAGCCCCTTTATGTATAAATAGATTCGGATTTTTACATCTCTGGTAAATATATAAAGTTTGTAATGGCTCAAATTTATGTTTAGTATGTTTTGTTCGTGTAAGTGAGCCTTGTCTCTTAAACTGACGTCGATGATTTGAACGCAAGTATCTCTTGATCAAGACAACTTATCCACTAGCTTGGTACTACCCCCACTCCTCGATTCCACCCACCACTCTCACAGTCTTTGTCATACACTTGTCTTTACATGACTGTGTTGCACCCTGTCACTATTTGTTATTGCGTTCCTGTCTGTAATTTTCCTTATAAACAATCAAACTGTTGCCCGTATTTGAAGACATGGCTTCGTTCTTTGCCGTCGGCGGGAACCCGTTTTCGACGCCTGTCGGACAAAAGATCGGTGAGCAAAAAATTGAATCCATTCTCACCCTATTTAATACGTTTCGACTCTCGTTAATTTTCCAGTTGGGGGTCGTTACATAATTTTGTCGGTGAATCAACCGGGGAAAAAGTAAATAGAGCCTCTCTAGCCCAACGTTCGTCTCTTTTGATCAATATATTAAGTTTGATAACCTTGCAACATTTCACAAAATTATTCATGTTTATATGTACATAAATATATTTATTTATATGGTTAAAGAGTTTAAAATATACTCATAATTAATAATATAATTAAAAATATAGACATATTCAGCATTACAAACACAAAATTTCGTAAGTATTTTTCATAATATTTCTGACTTAAATCCGGCCCGGAGGACCATTAATTATCAAAGAGCCGTTAAATGCTGGTGTGGTCGTGAAACAATAACTGGAGAACGTGAGATGTTGTCTGGTTGACGTAGGTTTAGAAAAACATTTTCTTCATCGTGCTGTTTCGACCAGTATTGAGATCATCTTCAGGGCCTGGGATTTATAAGCACTGTTTAAATTATAAATCCAAAGCCCTGTAGATGATCTCAATAAAGATCGAAACTATGCCATGACAAAGAAAATGTTTTTGTACGCCTACGTCACACCAGACAGCAACCCACAATCTCCAAATAATCGTTAACGAACAGTCGCCGACTCGTTTTTTTGGTTTCAGTACCAAGCAATGCACCATCTAAACTCTCAACATAACGAAGGCCCTTGATAAAATGCTACAGTACCCACCAGGCTCTGTCTGAACCTTTTCTATCTTCTAGGCTGGCGGATATCACTCCCGTGATTTAAAATTAAAAGAAAACGAAACTGAATATAACTTTTAAGTTTTAAGGAATGCTATTTCCATACGGAAGCAAGATGTTGGTTTCTCTTGGATGCGTGAGAGCAAGTCACGATGGGAACAAGTTATGGACGACTTTATCGGCCAGTTTAGGGATTAGGGCGCAAAGTAATGTGACAGCATTTCAATGGAAACATAAATATTTATGTCAATTACTTTGGTGTAAATACTCATGTGTATAAAAATACAAAATAAGTGAGATGGGATAATAGAAATTTAGTGAAATAACAAATCTGACAGGCAAAAAATTCTAAACCTAGAGAGTCCATGCTGGCCCCCTCTTTGGCCAAGTCAAACTTTTCATCCCGAGTGCCCAGGGGCCCATGCCAAAGGAAGTGAAAAGGATCGATAAAAATTTAATGAAAACAACAGAAATATATTTTAAAAAATCAAACTCAATTGCCATGTATTATGCAGGGTGGGCGACCAAGACCCGAGGGGTTAAATGCCTGGGTAGACTCGTACCCCATAAATTGCCATGTTCAGTTTAAAAAAAAAAAAAAAATTAAAATGGACTAAAGAAAAGGTAAAAAGTGTCATAATATAAAGGAAGTTTATTACTCGTTTCCATAAGTCAAGGAATCTGATTAAATTGTAATAATAATTTTGAAAATATTTTTTTCATCTGGTGGAACAAGGAAATTTAGCAAATTGATTAATTGTCGATTATTAGTTTATAAGAAAATACCAGTCATTATACCATTTTATGTTTGGTTGCAGTTTTGCAGATTCCGCAAGTTCTTACGGTGTACGCAAGTTTCTAGTACTTTCAAACTGGAGAATGAGAATAAGTTGTCGATATACGTTTTCTATTGAATTGTTTAATATTTTCCGATGTGGCGACCAAACAACTGAAAATATTCTTTAATGGGACGCTCCGTAGTTTTAAACAGTACAATTATCGTTTTGTGCATCCTTAATTTTTCTTATGTACTATGTAAGAAACCTAAAATTAGTTTCACAATTAGAGTACATGATTTCAAGGCCTTTAATGGTAGTTCGTCTGTCCAGTTGGATGTCTTGTATGGTCTAATTGTAAAAGTCAACACTACGCCCAAGATTATACCTGACAACTTTACGCTTATTTACATTTAGTTCCATTCCGTTGCACGAGCACCACTATGTAAGGTTATTTAAAGATTTTTGCAAAAGCTCAGAATCAAGAATGGAAGTTACAGGGTAATTAATTTGTTAATTTAATTCAAAATTGTTTAAATTAATTTGTTCATTAAATTTCCTGTTGTTTATCAAAATAATAACCGTTTAATCAATGTTTTATTACTTAAAACATAAAAACATTAAAAATAAAATTCAGAGGTCAATTTAAAAATATTCTCAGGTGGTCTTTTTTTTTTTTTTGTTTTGTTTTTACCAAGATAATAAAAACAAGGACAAGTGATATGCACTTTTAACAAAATTCGCGTTTCAGCTTTAGTAACATTTTCACTTTTAATATGTAAAATATAAAATAAACGTTGTCCTGTTGGCCCATTTTATTTTTGGTAATTTTTGTTGTTTTTATTAAAGAATTTACAGTTAAAGTGTAATTTTAACATTGTAAAAACGGCCATTTAAAATGCATCATTCTTCTAAATTGCTTCCTGTTTAAAGCGTTGCCCACGAAAATTCGCGGGATCGAGGTATGGTCTTTAAGTAGAAAGTAAATTCAGTTGTTACTACAAAACATTTGACCTATTTTAAGGTCATCATCAGAGTTAAACAATCTTAAATATGTCAACAGATTGGCATATTTAAATTTTTCACAGTCCTTGGGATTGAGTCGGTCTTCAAGGAAATTTGAGATCGTATGAAAAAAAATTTAAATATTAATTTAAACCTGTAGACATATTTAAGATTGTTTTACCATGAGGATGACCCTAAAATAGGTCAAAAGCTTGGCAAGTAACAACTGAATTTGCTTCTGTCAAGACTATACTTTGATCCAGTGTTTGAGAGTGAAAAACGGGTCGATATTTCTAATTCTGAAAAGAAAATTTCAGTGAACAATTTTTCTTTGTTATGCTTTATAACAAACTAACTTCGATTTGAATTAATTAAAAAGAAATCGCGACATTTTACTGTTTTAACTCATAGTAGTTTAAAAACTGTTTTTACTACTATTTTTCAATTTACGACGACCTTACACCATCATTATTATCGCAACGTTTTAAATATTTAAACATATCTAAGCATCTGTTACGAGAACAAACCAATTGTTATCGAATTACAAACACAAATTCTGCAAAATGGCAATTTTTTGATCATTTATTGCTTCCTGTTTTTGTTTTTTCACCCTGCTTGAGATGAACCATCATCATAGTTTGTAGGATATATCGAGGCAAAAAAAAAACAAACTTCCTTTCAACTTTCTCAGCATACACTAAGAATTCTTCTATTCTTGATGCAAAATTAATCTGATATTATTTTATTACAATATAAATTGTTGAAAATATTTGCTTATAGAAAAAGGTTCTAGATCTACATCACCTTCGGTAGTGGGTTTAGTTAAATGGGTTCAATTGGGTCATTTTAAGCGTATATTATTATGCTGATTGTTAGCTCTGGTTTTTTTGTTAATGCCCTTATACCTTGACATTGGGTCAGGACTTTATCGTTGGGTTAAGAGGAGAGTGAAGGAGATTGTCAGAACCGTCTTCAACATGTCAACCAGTGAAGGCAGTGAAAAGCTGTAATGTCTGACAGGTGAAAGTAGCAAGAATAAACAGATCGGAACGACCAAGTTTACAGCGCATTCAGCTTGGAAGAAAATCTTATCCAGGAATTTAGGAATGTCTACCGTATATTGTGAAAAAGCTGGTTCTAACCACTCTTAAAATTTATCATGTCGGACAGGTTAAAGTAGCAATAATAAGCAACAAGAAAATAGGACGAAATTGGAAATTTTTGGTTATTGTGTTTATGAACGTTACGTTCGCAATTCAAACCCATCCAAATTTTTTACACATGACTGGTTCAGCTGTCAACATTCTAACGAGCGAGAGTAATGAGTTGGCAAGTTTAATTAAAGAACTTTGATTGTTTACAATGTCTTCATGTATGTCCTTGATGTCTCATTACATAAAAATATAAATAGTCGAAAAGCAAATTTGCTTATATTAAAAGCTCAAGGCCGACAAATTTTACAAAATCCATTTGCCCAGCAGTATGCTTGGTACTATTGTTCTTTTTTTTTTTTATACACTGGCACCCGAATCAAAAGGTCTGTAATTTACGACCAGTGAAAGAAGAAAAACAATTTAAAATGTGTAAATATATAAACTAATCTCTCTGACTGCAGCTGATAAGGTTTATTCAAACTGTTTATCATTTTTTAATTAATTAATTTAGGTTAAAAGGTTCAATAATCTATTTTTCTTTTCTAAAATAATTCTTGTCCCTAACTTTTTGTCCAGGATTATTTATATTTCAGCCTTTTTTAAAAGCTGACTTATTAAAACGTCTTAAAACCTTTCTAAGTATTTAAAATGGAAATCGTTCAAATATTACGATCAAGAATATTATCACAATCATAAAAAAAGTGCTGCTTCTTCATTGCAATTCATATTTTTCGTTTTTATAATCTGTATTGATTATTAGTGAGTCGTATTGATTGTTTTGTTGTTAAAGTTAGTTCGGCTTTAATATGTTTGACAGCCGTCCAACTCACAATGTTTGATCAAAGGGAGATCGATACTTGTTAAAATCATGTACATTATTTCAATTTTTAATAATTCTATTATTTTAATTTCACAGAAACCACAGAACACCAAGGGGGGAAAAAAGAAATTGTGTTTTTTTTTTTTTTTTTTTTTCTTTTTTTTATTATGTGGTATTGAAGATATTTGTTATTGCTATATAAAACATCAGATAATAAGTCTATATATAAATTCTTATTATCAATAAAAGTTTTTGTTTAGATAAACTATCTCGTTTCTAAAATAATAAAATTTAATTTTTATTATTGTTATTATTATAGAACAAGCCACAGACCCGAGTCTCGCTTCCGAAAACTGGAGCCTGAACATGGAAATATGCGATCTCATCAACGACACCGAAGACGGGCCAAAAGACGCCATCAAAGCTATAAGAAAACGACTCCAGACATCCGTCGGGAAAAATTATACAACGGTGATGTTCACGTTGACAGTAAGGAACCTGTTTTCATAAATTTGATGTTGTGATTTTTTTTTCTTTTTCTTTTAATACGGTGTTCAATTTCTTTCCAGGTTTTAGAAACTTGCGTTAAAAATTGTGGGAGAAGATTCCACGTCCTCGTCTGCAACAAGGAATTTGTCGGGGAATTAGTCAAACTTATTGGTGAGTTTTGTTTCGTATTGAAATTATTGGTCATTCCATCTTTCTTTGGTCTGTGTGAAAATGAATAAAAACTGCGAGATTTTTGTTTTTGATGAGGATGATCCATGCCAGTACAACTTTGTTTTTATTGTTATATTTAGTTTTTTGAACTATTATATTAAACAAGCCAACAAACAACAAGAAAGTGTTCATTGTTTAATTTTAACGCAAAAACGTTAACAACAGACAAAAGTATTTGTTTCTCAGAATATATTAACTTTTGATTATTGAAAAATACACTTCATACAAATTGTTTTTAGGCCCTAAAAACGGACCTCCGATGGCTGTACAGGAAAAGGTCTTGAGTTTGATCCAGGCTTGGGTCGATGCTTTCCACCAACAGCAAGATTTAAACGGAGTCGTCCAAGTGTATCAGGAATTAAAGGCGAAAGGGATCGAGTTCCCAATGACTGACTTAGATTCCATGGCGCCGATCCACACGCCGAAAAAATCGGTTAAAACCGAGACGACCGTAGTGAGCGAAAGCCCGTCAAAAGTGGGGCCCGGTTCGTCGATGGGCGAAATCACATCGCCGCTCTCGCAAGAACAGCTTACAAAGCTAAGAGAAGACGTCGACATCCTTCAGACAAATATGACAATTTTCGGTGATATGCTAAGTGAAATGTCGCCTGGTAATGAACATCCTTCAGACATTGAATTATTTCATGTAATTTTATTTTCTATTATATTTTGTTTTTTAATATTCAAAAATTGACTTGTTAACTTTTCAGGAACTCCATTTAACACTCGTGGAAATGCAAAAACGGCTTGTCGAGCTGATATCCAAATTGACTTTCGACGAAATAACCGAAGACTTATTAAGGATAAATGACCATCTAATTAACTTGTTTTTAAGGTTAAAAAGTTTACCTTGTCACAACATTTTATAACTCATTTTAAAAAATGTATAAATTAACTGGAAAATTTTCAGTTGTTTGTGTAATTTTTTTGTATTTCTGATAAGGGTTTTTTTATCTACCTTAATTATTACAGAACTTTTAAAATATTATTGCACGAGTTGTGTAACCATCATTTTCTATCATAGTGATTCGTGCTGATTTTATCTGTCAGATGGGCTTTGGCATTTTCACCATCTTCATTGATCACCCTGACCAACTACTGAAGATGGCTGAATGCTGAAGCATGTCTGTCAGACAAAGTCAGCAACAATATGCAGAACAGGGTAATCAAAGAGGTTCAACAGGTTAACAGAACTGTTCTAATTAGGTTTTTAAGATTTAAAACATGAAAAAAATTTTGTCTTTTGATGTATTTTATAAAATTTGTAAAATATATAAACAGGTATTCAAGATATGAAAAGAATAGAGAAGTAGCGAAAGACTGGGCGAATAACAGCGGCCCTAGCAATGATGACTCGCTCATAGATTTGGGCAACGAAGCGGCCGGAGGTGTGGCAAATCCGGCTCACCTGACGAAACAGTTGGAAGGCTTAAGTAAGCATCCCCCCCCTCTTGGCGTTTTTTGTAAGAAATTGACAGTTTGAATTTTCAGGCATCGGAAACAGATTACCAAATACAAACAACGACCACAAGGCAAAGGCCAAAGTGAACGATGTCGACGATACGGATTTTGACATGTTTGCACAGTCGAGGAAAGTTTCATACGAATCGTCAAAAACGAGGTTAGCGTCTTACATTCAGATTTTCTTTCTTTTTTTTTTCTAATCTAAATCTGTCCCCTGAATGTTTTATTAATTGAATTTCAGCGGGAGCTCTTATGAATCCAATACGAAGAACATTGTTAGTAATAATCTCAGCCAGGCTTCAGAAGCGCGAGCTCAAGGCACTACAGTAAGTTGGCTATTTTTTTTTTTACAAACTGTCGATATTCTTAATATAAATTTATAAATTTAACAGTTTTTGGTGAGTAGTAGAAAAAAAATTTCTAGTCATGAATTTTTTCTTTTACCATTTAAAAATCTTTTGTGATAACAATAGAAAAAAAAGTCTTGTTTTTTTAATCCTTTTATTGTATTTTCCTGTAATTATTTATTTATTGTTTCTGTTTGGGTAACTTTCCTGCTCTGAAATGGTTATATAAAATGATAAAAAAAAAGGAAACGATACTGATGGTAAGGAAAACTACTTAAGCAAATTCGGATGCATCTTTCCTGCATGAAATGCTTCTGTATTTTTTTCTCCTTACATATTATAAACAAACAAACAAATTCAAATAACGTAAGCGCATAAATGCTTATTGTAGTATAGGGTTTTATAAAAAAAATTAATCAAGTGGATTAAAAAAAATAATATAAATATAAAGTGTATTTTAATAATTTATTTAACACTATTGTAAACATATTTATTTTAAACGTTGAATCTTTTAATATATTAAAAAATTAATTTTGCTTAATAAGTACATAACAAATTTGGCACTAATTGTCGGGAAGTTCATGAAAAATTTCGTCCAAAGGGATTGAGCCGCCTACCATTTCCCATACTCCACTGGCAATTTGTAATTTAGATTGATTACCGGTGGGCGTTGAAAATCACGCTAAGTGTTGGCAGTCCAGTGTCTTATTTGCCCAGCTGCCGATGGTATCAGAAGCTACCAACAGTTAGGTCATTTCAGCCGCAAACGCAGTCCTAAATCCAAACTAGTACTCGATATTCCTCCTCCACCTTTTACACGTATAATTATCCTAATTAAGGACCTAACTCAATATTCACCAATAACACATTAGGAGCACAAAACTATCAGTTCTTTACACAATAAAACGATCCTGTTTATTTCAAAAATCAGAACAGAAGACCAAGATACTCACTACTGTGCTCAAGCACAATTTATATCAAGTAGTCCTACACGCTCTCTATATAGATCCAAGGACTTGCACCTATGATTAAGAGGGACACATATGGCTTTAGCTAAAAAGTAAGTGTCCTTGTGACAACCTCGCATGGCCTATCCTTAATCAGTTGAGGACGACCCTTGGTCTACGGTGCCAGGTCTTTCAAAGAGCTGTTCACAGTGTTCTGCCAATCCTCCCCATTGATGCTGCAACCAAACTGGCCTTGAATTCTTTTCAATTAAAATATTTGAACATCCTAGTGCATTTTTTTCAAAAAGCAATGATTCAATACAAGAAATTAAAAAATAAAATATTTATAGAAAGAATATAATTAAAAGAAGACGTCAAGCAAACTTTAAATCACTAAAACTTTTCTAGGGTCTATAAAAAAATGTTTAGAAGAGATATTTTCCTCCCCCCTCTACCAGGTGATAATTATTGATTTCTAAAGTTAATTAATTTAATCAAAATCCAATGGCAAAATTTATTAAATCTAGTTATTTGAAAATTAAATACAAAAATGCAGTCAAGCTTGTTTAACTAGGCTAAAAGTAAAGAAACAATTTTTAAAATTCATCCAAACTAACCAAATATCAGGCTTGCATAATTCCAATTGTTTTAGGCTTTTAATAAACATAAAAAATATTTTTAAAAACATGTCATACCATCTAATATAATTTAGAATAATAGTTGTCTAATTTGCATGGAAAATTCCTGCATATTTTTTTCTCTTGAATATTCTAAACTTCCTGAAAGTTATTAATGGGTGTTAAGCTTTCAGGAATAATTATATCATCAGGTTGTAAAATAAATCAGGAGATTTAAGGTGTTTGTGAACAAATTTAATACATATGAACCATTTTGTTCCACTACCTGTAGCTATTTTCCTTGTTTGTTTTTTAAATTCCATTCTCCCAGATTATATCAGTGTATTGGGCAAAAAGCTCAACGTGTTTTTTCCGTCTTCAAGCGAAGTCAAGTTTTTCCCATTAATAGAGTTTTACAGATCCCAAAATATGAGAAAATCTGAATATTCAATGTCGAATCTGCTGGGTGGGGAAGCACGAACCAAGTTCCATCAATTTCTGGCACTCCTAAAACAAAAAATCTCCCTGTTGTTTTTTGTTTTCTGACTACAATTGTGTGCTGTTTATACCAAAATTAATGGTTTGGTTGGGGGAAGAAGCTAGAAAGCACTCTCTTCCAATTCCACCAAATCTACATCTACATCATTTGTGAAAGCTTGAATTTGGTCATCACCAATGATTTTCTGGACCAAGTATTTTCTCTTAATTAAATCTCCGTACATAACATAAATTATCCTGGTAGTCTAAGCTGCAGTTTTCCCTTTGCATTAATAAAAAAATCTATTCTATGGCAAAATCGTACTATTTTCTCTGCCATTTTAAATTAGCAAAATCGATGGTCAGTGTGTCAAATTCTCTGCGTGTAGAGTGTGGGTCGTGGGTTCAATTCCTTACGTCCACCCTGGTATCTTTTTCACGCACCTCTTCCCCCAAAAGTAGAATGATAAATCAATTCACTAGTCTGGCCAATTATTCAAATATAATAATTAACTATATTATAGTCAAATAATTATGGATTATTGGTCACTAATCACCACACATTCTAGCCAATATTGAGCAATAAAGCCATAAAAAAATATATAATAATAACAATAAAAGCCTCCAAAGACAAGAGGGATAAAAATGGAATTATTGAAAAACACTACAGATTTATTTTACAACCTAATAAATGGATTAAATAATTCGAATGAGATATTTCTAGATGCTTATGATTTAATTTAATAGAAAACAAATTTGCACTATAGAAAAATATTACATTTTTAAATCTGCGATGCTACCATTCATTTATTTGTATGTAGTAATGCACGTATTGGATATGCTGTAAGCTTGCTACTTTCCAAAAAAAATTAATTAATTAAATAAAATAAATAAATTGGACAGTGCGTTTAAACTTTTATTATAAAGGTCTTGTTTCGCATTTAATTCAATGTCTGTGGTTATTTGGAAAGTAATTTTATTAAATCATCCAAAATAATCATGAAATCATTGAAATGATCATATGCATATCAAAGAGTGTGCATGACTGAATCATTTATCCTAGTATTTATTTAAAAAAAAAAAATCAAAGTAGCATGGTAGATTTTACTTTTACAATCGTTTAAATAGTAATCTGTTATTCTTGATTTTGTTCACTTTATATTCCAGATGCATAAAGAAAGCGATTTCGATGAAATGGCAGCCTGGCTGGCACAAGGCGTAAGTCAATTGCATTTTATTTCTATTCCCCTCTTATATTCTAATTTGTCGTGTCCGAGTAGGGAAACGATCAGATCAGCGGTCAAGAATCGTTGACGAGCTCAGAGTTTGATAGGTTTCTCGCGGAAAGGGCGGCCGCAGCCGAAGGGATCCCTTCCGTCGATCATAACCAGTCAACGAACCATCAACAAAAAAGGATGGGTAAATTTCATTTGGCTATGTACTATCGAACAGTTAAATTATAAATTTTAATACGTATTGTTTTTGTTTTGTTTTTTATAGAAAACTAACAGTTTATGTGTAGCAACTCATCAAGGGCTTGGACACGTACGTACTTATAAAATTGTTATAATAATTATGCTATAAAACAAAAGACCATTCAAAGCCCTTTTATTAATGTTGTTCCTTTAATGATATAGTCATTCTGTCATTCCTTTTCCATCCCTTTCTTCATCGTGATGAACTTGTTCACATTTGACAAACATGTCTACGTTAAAATGTGAATCTGTGCGAAAATAATTCTTTTTTTAAAAATAATTATTTAACTTTAGAGTACAGCACTAAATTGCATATAAATGATAAGCTGTTTTATTAAATTATTAAAAAAAGGAATTAGATTTTTTTTTTATTGAAGGCCTGTAAAACATCATTAATATATTAATTTGTTATTCTATTAATAATCTTAGTTGTTGAGTAATTATTTGTTACAATTTAATTTGAGAGGATATATTTTACATTAAAAAAAAAAGAAAGTAAAGAGTTAAAAATAAAAGATGTATGTCTTAAGTAGTTCTTTACTATGTATTAGTAATTACTTAAATAATTACATTTGTTGTTAATCAAACATTTATGTGGCTTCACATTTTCGACAATACGTGTAAATTTACTTGCCTAAATGTCATTCTCTGATTTAAAAAAAGGCCCTTTGCATTAAGGTTGTTTTTATATATGAAGATGGAATAAAATGAAATCAGTATTTATATTTTTAGTGTACTACTAGCTTACAGTGGGATAATTTTTTTTCTCTCACTTATCACTTGATTACAGATGATGGGTGATTATAAAAAAGTACAATTTAAACGATTGTAAAATATCGTTTCAGCAGAGCCGGAGATTCTTTGTAACACGAATGATTTTCTTTATTGTTATGTTTTTAAAAATGTGATATGGATTGTTTTGAATCGATAAAAGAAAATGACGGGTTTATAAATTATTATCGAAAATTTATTTATTTTGTTTTCCCTCCGAGAAATGTTTTTGAGAAACGGTAATACATTGGGCCCCAGACTTTTTTTTTTCATTCTGAACAGATCCGACATTCCTTCTTTTCCCCCCTTTATCCCGTTTCTTCGACCCTTTCCTTTCTTAAATTGCTTGTTAGACTTCATATTTAAAAAAAAAAAAAATTATGTTATATGACCAAAGCTTTATATGGTGAAACTATTAAATATGTACATGAAATTCACCAGAGAAAATGTTTTGTTTTAGAAATTTTGATGTATATTTGTTTTTGTAAATAATAAATGAACTTTTAAAATGGCCTTTTACTATTTTTTGTTGGAGCAATCACCATTTTAATTTATTTAACTCTGAAATTGAAGGAAAATCAACTCATTTCATTCTCACTATGTTTTGACAATAATAACTTTACCAAAATTGCTCTGACCAAAATGTGCAATACTAGAATCGTAGATAAACATTTATTGTTTAATATATTTTATTTTTGTCATGGCATCTTTAAAAATTTAAAAGGTAACTCTTACATTGTACATTGATGAATCAAAATTGATACGGTGGTAAAAGAATGAAAATTTTCTCAGGATCCCATCTTCGAATCTTTAAAAGGGTGGCAACCTTCCATCCTAGCTTTGCGCAGAAGACCCTGACCCGCTTCCATTAGGAGTTTTATTTCCTCACTGCATTGGCTGAAACTTTAGCCCCATCTTGCCAAGTTATTATCTTCCTTATTCAATGTGGGATAAGCTAATCCCCTACCACAGGATCAGATAGTGGGAGCTGAGCACCTGTTTTTTTTTTTCTAATTTGAATGGCAAGGAGTTACTCAGTATGTCACTGAACGCATATTTTAATTTAATTTTTATTTTTTGAAGACCTTTGTTATCATTTATTTGGATCGGGTCCCGAATTTTTGTCTTTTCACACTTATTTGATTTTTGCGGCACAAATATTCTTTTTCATTTTTTGGTTATCACAAATATTTTTTCTTATTTTTATTTTACACTCGTCAGGAAACGAGTTTCCTTCGTGTGAAAGGGATTCACGCAAAGATCGTCATAATTGCCATGACCATCACGATGTGCCTTTGAACTCTTTATGTTTCTCTCAATAATAAATTAAAGAGCAACTGGTAATTAAGCTGAAGCAGCTTGGAGCAGAACTGCCAAAATAATAAAGAAATTACATCAAATTCAATATAAAAAGGATTTGGGTTTTACTTTTTTGTTATTTTTTAAGGAACTTGTTTTTCATTATCTTGTATATTTTATTGCTTGATTGATGTCATAGATGCACATTTCAAATTATTCACAGATTTTTTATGCAATTTTATTTTTAATTGTAAATACTGGTGAAATGGTCTATTGTACCCACATTTTTTTTATATCGATTATTCAGAAATCGTGAGATGCAGTCTGGTGTGATGTAGGTTTCAGAAAAACGTATTCTTTATCGTGCCGACGTTTTGATCTTTCTCGAGAACATCTTAAGGGCCTGGGATTTACTAAACATTGTTTAAATTTAACGAATACATGCAGGATGTGGAAAAATGTGAATTTATGCAATGTAAAAAAATATTTTTTTTTATATTCAATCAATTCTACTCACTCAAAGTGATTGTATTCAATGTAATTGTGCCATTCTTGCGTGTCTTGTTGAGAGTGCCAGTGAGATTTTGTTGTTTTATGTCTGTGTAGAAAAGACATTTTTGTATAAGGAATAGAAAAGACATTTTTGTATAAGGAATACAAAAGACACTTTTGTATAAGGAATACAAAAGACATTTTTGTATAAGGAATACAAAAGACATTTTTGTATAAGGAATACAAAAGACATTTTTCTATAAGGAGTCGGTTTCTTTGAGGTGAAAAGAGCCGACCAAGGGAAAAAACCATTGGTAATGGTTCAGCCAGATTATTCTTTCAAGATTATATATATGGTGATAAATAGGAAAAGGAAAGCTAAATTGTTGGGTAATTAGACTATGTGAAAAATATTTGATGTGTGGCCTGTAACGTGATGAGTTTACATGTGCCTGTTCTGTAATTGATGCTATGTTTATCTCTGTTGATGTAAACCATTTCAAAAAAGTTATTTATGTTTGTTTTGTTCTGTGTGTAATATTTTTGGATTGTTGAAGTCGAAATTGTGTTTGTGTTCAAAACGGTGGGTAGCGAGTGCTGTAGTATTTCGCTTGGGTTTTTTTTTTTTTTTTTTTTTGCAATCATAGATATGTTGTTTTACTCTCTTGTCCAAATATTGGGATGTAAGAGGCCAATGTAAGTTGCCGGTTTAAAGAGTTGATTTTGCACCGTGTAAATATTAATTTCCCCTCCGTACTTAACGACAAACTTTTATTTTTCAGCTGTACACCATTTCTTCATACAATAAAACGTATTAAATCTATAAGCTTTAAAAAAAAAAAAAAAACATTAATTATTAGAAACGTTTTATATATTTTTGAACTATACCTAAACTGGATGAGTAATATCCGCATGGTAAAATGATAAATTGGACAGAATGGTTTTCAAGGCGAAGAAATTTAGTAGTGGTTAATTGAGTATTTCCAACTTCACAAAGGTCTGTATGTTTTTATAAAAACAACATTTTTTATCTAAAATGCAATGCTTCCATTATGTTTTATTTGTTATTATAGTTGAACAAGCAAATGCGTACGAATAAAATTGTTTTTATACATTATGAAACAAATACATAACAGCGCATAAATATATTATTTATTACTAATGATACATTGGTCTTAGAGAAAAGTAATACGACAAGATAGTTCGTATTAACTATTTTTGTACTCCCGTCATTTGAATTCTTTCATTTAGGAATTTCGTCAGTTTTCAACGATTTGTTTAAAAATTTTCTTCTGGCTCCTGTCAGCGGAAGATTTTTGTGTAAGAAATCTATTCAAATTCCATTTTAAAGATGAAGTTTTTTTTGTTTTTTTTTTAAGTACTTAAGACGGTACTGTAGATAAATAGATAAATTCACTCTCTATAAAGTTTCATCTGTTCTTCCAGTTCTTGCAACGACTCAATTTGGAACTTGTCCTTGTCCTGTTGTATGATCTTGAATATATTCTTAAGTTGTTCCTTTTCAACTCTAAAAAATAAAAATTAAGACTAATAAATTAATAATAATACGTTATTAACGAAAGTTGACCTGACAATATTCATTCTCCCCCCCCCCACATGCACCCTCATCAGCGTTTGTTGTTTCATGCATAAAAGATATAGAAAGCCGAAAAAAGAACACATAACTAGACAAAAATGCAACAATATTGTGTAAATAAACTAAAATAAAAGGGAAAATTTAACACAAAAGGGAACAGATCAAATACGAGCCATTAATAACGAGTGAGAATGTTTACAATTGAATCATAAATTTTAAAAAAGTGAGCAAAGTTTTATACAGGAGGACAACATCCAACTACCCATAAAAAGGTCCAACACATTAGGCAAAACGAACTTATAACCCATAAAAAATGCATAAAGCTCACAGTAAAGAATTTTAATTTGCCATTGAGACAGTATGAGGTGATCTTAGTGTGACTGAAACTGTTTTGGCTATCTTGGATTTTCTTTTAGAAACCACCATTTTTTAAAAAAATCTGTTGTGGATGAGGGGTCAAACCACTTTACAATCAATTAATAAACCATGGGCTCTGCCAGTATTTGAACAGAAAGCCGTGTGGCAAATATAAGTTGGGCGCCCTAACCACTTTACCATAAATTACAGTTATATAATATATACTTTTTTAGAATATTTTTTTAATTGATTGAAAAACTACAGTGCAATCAACCTAGAAATATGCTGATTTTTTTTTTCATAATATTATAAATTTAAATCCCTTTCTGTAAAGTTTATAAAAATGTGTGTACTTTTTCTCTTGTTCCATGTAGATTTGATACTGATTTAGGGAAATTATTCCAATCTGTGTTTTACCGCTCGTCAGCCCCGATGCACTTTCCGTTCCGGTGCTATTATGTTCAACCTCCTCGTCGCACTTCTTCTGCTGAAAGGATAGCACGTGTATTATTTATTGTCCGAATAATAAAAAAAAAAATTTTTAAAAAGCGCTACGTACTTGTTTTTCCCTCTTGCTTAACTTTTCTTTCTGGCTCGCATCAAATTTCCACCAGAGGACGATGATGATAAAAGTCAATATGATGCACAACAAATAAAAGTACAATATGTTTTCACCGTATATCATAGCATTTTTGAATAATGGTATAAAGTACATGAACATCTTGGATTTTTTTTTTTTTTAATTAATTCAGGCTGTGAACTGCTTTATATTTTTACTGCAAATTTTATTAGTGATTTTATTGTAATGGTGTTCGATATAGTTCTTTGATTCTTTGTTTTACTGAATTAAAAAAAAAAAAAATTTACAGAATTTAACAGATAGCTGACATATTAGAAATCTTAGGCAGTGTGTTTGTTTTGTTAAGGGGATTATTCATCTTATTGTTTATAAATAAACTAGTGGAGTTTGGTCCCGGAACGTATAGGCTTTTTAAAATAAGTCCACAGGGTTTTAAATTAATTTCATTTAAATCCTCTCGAGTTTTGAAGCAATGTTTATTTAATCATTATTGTTTACACTCTCAGAAGGGATTAATTAAGGTGTTTTTATTTGTCAGTTTTATCTGAGAGTTATTATTTTTACAAGGTGTACTTATTTAAAATGGAGGAAAAAATAAATTTCATGTTTAGTGAGTTTTTTTTTTTTTTTTTTTTTTTATTATTGCAAAGGTAAAACCACTGAATACTGTACGGTAATGACTGTTCTAATCCAGACTGTTATCAATTCAGAAGCATAAATTTTGTTTTAAGGTGCAAGACATTGCAGAGATGCTTAATATATTTCATCAAGAGCTTTAACGCATCTGAGCAACCAGTTGTTCGCTCTTGTCTCGCAGATCTGCCAGAAATTGTTTTACCTTGTTGAAATGTATTACTCCGAGCAGCATATTTGCCCGTCTTTTCATATCTTCCACATATTCCAGGCTCTGTAAAACTTTATAACTGGAAAAGCTTTATTTCACTTAAAAACTCTTACTTTACACGTATATTTCTTTGATCAAAAACCTAAGTTTTGGGTGGATGGAATAAAATGGTTCATGTATTCGTTGATTCAATTTGTTTACGATGTTTGACGACCAAATATATCTTTATGCGCGTATACTTAATAATTCAGGTTCATTACTTTTTTTTGTTTTTTTGTTAAGCCTCTAAGCCGGATGATTTTTATATATTCTCGATATTTTAAGCACCCTGAGAAAAATGGCAAAAAAAATTGATGGTTTAATGACATCTGTGCAACATTCTAAAATTGAAAGAAACTGTACAAAACTTGCAGAACTGATTTTAAAAAAGTGTCCCCACTTTAGAAACTGTTGGGGGTCCTTCCGTGCGATGTAAAATCGCCTGGCGACCAGAAAGGTCCCAACTGTTCTGTCGTACCGGGAAGCTCGCAACCGTGAGCTCTACGGCACGAAACCCCTTTCAGACAGACGAGAAGGGCACTCCTAAGTCGTGGGCTCTGTAGAGCCGGTGAGGAGGATTTTTGGTCTTGAGAAGGACCGTTGAGAGATGGGTAGAGTTCCACCTGTCCTTTCTAGTTTTCGAGGTGAAACTCCAGTTCGTTAGCGACGTGTGAAAATCCTGACGAGTCGAAGAGATGAGGAAGTTAAGCTGGAATCCTTCTTCGGTCCGATGAACTAGTCTCTTCTCAGTTTAGCTGGCATTAATGAGCGCGTTTTTTAGTTTTCACAAAAAATGTTTTTTTGGTCCTTGGCAGCCAAGGGTTTCGGAGGTGTGAATTGGAAGGAGCGGGAAGTGGCTGCCTTGGATTATCGTTTTCTCTTTATTTACCAGTTCGTTTAAGTCTATTTACAATCTAATGATAATTATTAATTTACATTGTTAATTATAAAATAAATACATTCTTATTTGTAAGTTATAATAACAGAAACCTTCAACAAATCTGACAAAATGGAAAGGTGGCATCTTTTGTAAAGATTTCGGTAGGAAAAAAAAGTGTTATAATTTTAATAAAGAAAAACGGGGAAGATGGAAAGTTTTAATTGGAAGAGTATAAATAATACAATTTATTTAAAACACAACCCTTTCATGCTGTTTTATTTGTCATTATTGTTGAAGAAGCAAATTTGTACAAATTATTTTTATACATGCTAAAACAACAGTACAGAAATATATTTTTTACATTAACGACATTACATATTTATTATCATACCAATCATAGATTTGACTTAGAGAAGAATAATATGACAAGATAGTTCATGATATAAATAATATTAGCTATGATCTATGTTTATATTGCTGCCATTTAAAGTATTTTGACTTGTAACTTTTTTTTTTTAATCTTAGTCTTAATACTCTTCAGAACACACAGCCTTAGGTTTTTGTTTTTCTATCCATGAAATGTTTCTTGGTTCTCTGTGGGGAAGGAGAAACTAATCCGCCTTTAAATCCATTTTAAACGTAAAGCTATTGGTTCGACATAATTTTGAATTTTTGAGTACGATCGAATATTATAACAGTATTACAATTTAATATTTACATATATATATTTAGCAGCAAAATTATTTTTATGAAATGAGAACTACTGTGCACAAACTATTCACCACCTAGAAACATGCTGGTACTTTTTTTTTTTTAAATTTTCATGTAACAGTATAAGTTTCAATCTCTGTAGATAAATTCACTCTCTATAAAGTTTCATCTGTTCTTCCAATTCTTGCAACGACTCAATTTGGAACTTGTCCCTGTCCTGTTGTAAGAGCTTGAATATACTTTTAAGTTGTTCCTTTTCAATTCTAAAAAATAAAGTAAAAACTACATTAGAATTGTAGTAAAAAGTAAAAGTAAAATTTAATCCTGAGTTGACAAATGAATTATTAAATAGTAATTTATGGATATGAGTAAGTGATAGACTATCCTCGGATTAATTTCTCGTTAGTTGTTCTTTTTTTATTTAAAGGACTACCAAAAGTCAGATCTTACTATAAATATGCCATCATATCTGACAAAAGTGCCAAAGATACAACAGGATGATGATACACTGTGCTTGTGCTTTATATGCTGATAAAGGACAAAAAAATTAAAGTAATTAATGATGGTGCACTCTGCTTAGATTTTATATAGTAAACAAGGGAGCAACGTGGATACACAATAGCAGCTAGAAGCCTACTTACTTCTACCCCTGAGGGAATTTCGGTTGAAAAATGTCATTGTTCTATTCGTGTGGAACATTTGTGGCAATTTTCTTGCTGACCCAGCAGCTAAATCGGCAGTCATAGAAGGGAACTGGATAAATCGAGTATCTGGGAAGACTTTCTCACCCATATCAAGATAATGGGAAAAAATCTTGGGGTTTGTGAACAAGACCAAGAGATTTATGCAGGAGACATGAGCCGGGCCTTTTGGGGATGGGGTATGAGTCTACCTGGACATTTAACCTCTCGTGTCTTGGTCCCCCACCCTGTGTAATATATAGAAGAAGAAGAATAAAAATAACTTTATTCTGGGACTGGTGTCCTCGAAGAATAATTTACACGAGATAAAATATAATAACCTTCTATGAAGTCACATTTAAATTAAAAAAAAAGAAAAAAAAGATAAAAATCGTAGCACAAGGTATGGCAGTAAGGCAGGCCAGAAGAGAAAATTACGAGGTATACTAACCAAAACCAAAATAATAAAAGTTATCGTGAGGTCTCTGCTTGGAGGGAGAGAAGGTGATTATAAAGATGGGATTTAAAGGAGAAAAGGAGGCAACGTGACAAATAGAAAAGGGAAAGGAGTTCCAGAGTTTAGGGGCTCGGATCAGACAGGATCTTTCAAAGGTATGGGTTGAATGTTGCTGAAGGACAAGGTCGATTAGGGATGAGCAGGTCTTACGAGTTTGATTGAGGAGTTGAATTTATATATATCAACAAAGTGGCATAGCAAATAGAGTGTAATGACCCTCAATAAGTTGTGAAAATTAAGGAAGATGTAAAACAATGTTCCTCTGCCACTCAAACCTCACCCAAGGAAGAAAGGGTCCTAGCACGTCTCAGAATAGGTCATTAGACTCACACATGGTTTTCTCATGGCAAGAGAACCTCCACCGATCTATAAATGTCACCAGCAACCGCTAAAAGTTAATAATTCTATCTGTGCTTAATTTGATCTGGAAAAGAGCACATGTTTCGGAATGTTTAGGACAGATTTTATCAGATGGTAGACACAGAGTAGAAAAACTTTTCAATTTCTTGATCATGGCTGGTCTGTTTTCAAAAATTTAGAAGATGAGGCATGAAAGGAGGTGGTTGAGTTCAGGTCGGCCCTCTTGCTGGCCAGGGGTTTCTGTACATCGTCACCCTAAATGTATTTCTATTCAAAACAGATTATGATCCTGTGGTTGTTTGCTTTTATTGATAATGATAAAAAATTTAAAAAAATATATATAAAATAAATACACCACTGCTGGCTGAAACAGTCTGGGGTATGCAGCTAGTATAATAGTTTATAAAAACATATGTACTCTTTTTCTTGTTCCAAGTCGATTTGAGATAGATTCTGTGCAATTTGTTCAATCGGTGTTTTACTGGCTATCAGCCCTGATGCGGTATTCGATCTGCTGGCGTCGTTTTCAGCCTCATCGTCCTTTTCCTCCTCACTGCATTCTTCATTCTGAAAGGAAATGTTTTTGATAATAGTCCAAATTAAAACAGGAACAAGCCTACAGGCCATACCTCGTTGTTTTCTCCCTTGTCAAACCTGTGATTCTCCTTCCCCTCCAACGTCCAACAGATGCCAACGGCGATAAAAGACACCGTGATGCACAGTATGTAAAAGTACGATATGTTCTCATAATAAATCATAACATTTTCGTAAAACGGCATCAAGTAGCCTAACATCTTGTTATATCATCTTGATCTAGATTGTCTGACGGTGATAAATTTTTTGAGATATAATCAACTCTTGGACTATCTCCTTAAACATCATAGCTAAGGAATAGACAACAAATTAATAGTGTTCTGACTTATATCACCATCATTTTCGCTAAGAAATAATCATTGTTTATATAATGATAAGATGCGTATTTTTATTTTTCACTTGATAGCCCAAGACTGTTAAAGAGACGAAGGTTAATTTCGTAACAGTGAACCTTCTTAACACAATATACCCAACAGTAGATTTCTCTTCAAAAAATTAAACAACAAGTATAATAAATCCAATTTAAAAATCAGATATGATTTTTAATTTATTTTCCTTTTTTTAAAAGATTATTTTAATTGAAACTGTGAAAATAATCACCCGAGGCATAAATTAAGTGGAAGGTTGCAGAGAGTGCTTGTCCACATGGTGGATGTTTACATGAGTACCAGCTCCGATAGGACGAAATATTTTTACGCCTGTTTTTTATTTAATTATTTCAAGTAAAACTACGTGTTTCTATTAAATCAACTTTATTATACGTAAGTATTAACTATGACGATAAGATTTATATACTCAGTAAAAGTCTCCTAAAACTTTCAATGAAATAGGAGCAAACGTTATAAATTGAAGTAATAATGGGTTATATTGATTAACAGCTTAACTTCTACTGTCCAGCAATACAGCCTTTGAAAGGCCCTAGCCTTTTCTATAGTGCATACATAAAACATTACATATATGCATTCGATTTCGTGGTCAGAGTGACCAAATATCTTCTTTCAAATAATTAATCTTTCCATTTTTCTCTAACAGCCAGATCGCTCTCAGGGCCTTAGCCTTAAGCGAGGCGAAGGCAAAGAGTGTTTTGAAATGTCCTGATGGAGGACAGCGGCAGTAATGACCTGGTCATTTGGGGGATAAAAACAACAAAAAGGGAGCCAACATCTACTCTATGGGCCCAGAACCCTACTGTGGCCTAGCATCTTGCTACAAAAGATGATATATCTTAAAATAGATCCATAATGAGTCCAAAACCCGGTGGAACAATACCATAGGTATGAGGTATGCAAAGAGATTCATAGAAAGACCGTCCGCAAAACTTACAAAAGAATTACTGGAAGGAAACTACAACTGGACCAGGATTTTGGTTGGACACCTGATGGGGCCCTGCTACTTAAGAAAGCTCAAGGAGTACAGACCGAAGAAACACTGTGCAGATACTGCCAAGAAAAGGAGGAGACCGTGGAACACATTTTATGTTTCTGAAAAGGTCTATGTAGAACTTACAAAAGAATTACTGGAAGGCAACAGCAACCAAACCAGTATTCTGACAGGGCACTGCCATTTAAGAAGGCACATGCACCGGATAGGATTACAGACAGAAGAAACACTATGAGAAGAGATCGTGGAACACATTCTATATTTTGGTTATAGGTGCAGGTTCTTGCAACTAGGACAAGAAAAAACCACAAGCAAGATCCTACACTAATGAGCCGCTGGCAAAGCAGTAGAGGCTGGTTAATAGCCTGAAGCTTGCCAGTGAGTTAGGTTGAGGTGCAGCCTTGTGGCCGCTTCTCTTATCCATATCCCCTATCTTTACATTTATTACATATAGGTATAGTGTCTCAGCATTTTTCTGAGATCATCCTCAACGTCATCCAACTATCACTTTTTTAAGGTCTTTCTCGCAGCAATCTATCTTCTGGTTTACCCAAGTAAATTTTCTTTACAATCCTGTTGTCTGGCAACATTTCACATGGCGAATCCACCTTACGCAGTCACTTTTATTTTGACTATCAAGTTTCCGGTATGACTTTTTAACTTTAAACTCCTTGTACAAATTCACCAATGTCTATCCATGCAAATTGCATCAAAGAGCTGCTTTCTTTTGAAACGCCTTAAAAAAATCTTCGTCCTGTCATGGTTGTCTGCCCCCTTCTGTTAGGACCACATATCCGGGCTAAAACAACTGTTTTAAATACGTTTTCAAAGTCCTGAGGTAGGTGTCAAATACAGCCAAAAGGTCGACATTAGAAAACTAGTTTTTTTCACTATCATGGCTTGATCCCTGATCTCCAATCTTTGGGGATGTACTAGTTCAAATTGTTAATATGTGCTGGACAGGTCCACAGCCAAAGTTTTGTCAAATTGTGTAAACATTTCTAACAACCTGCAGTGATCTTCTTTTTTAATTTTCAATAATTATGTTAAGGGTTTTTATTTTATTTTTTCCTTTACTAATAAGTTATGTTTAAATTTTACAACTTGTTAGTCAATAGTATATAGACAGGGAGCCTGAGACATCTATATCACACTTTTGTACATATTTGTGTTTATTTGTAAATAAATTATTTTTATATTTTCAATTGTATATGTGGTTATAATGATTATGCACGATTTCAGTGTGACAATGGGTAAAATTAAAAGAGATGACGAAGAGAACGAGAACCGCAGGTCCATCAATGACATTAAAAATAAGATCGTCAGAAGGACCTTAGCCGGGAAAGAACTCATTAAGAAAAAGAAGGTTTGTTCTGGGAAAAAAAGCGAATTTTATTATAACATTTGATACTAGAGTGAACAATTTTTTTTTTCTTGTTGAATAGATGAAAAAGGAAGAAAGAAAGAGGCGAAGGGAAGCCGGGGAGGCGCCGCAGAAGCCGCACACAATTGAGTCGTTACGGGTGCCCGATGAGACCATTCTAGACCCGACGAAAGCTGAAAACGTAGAGAGAATCGAAGAAACGGCAGTCGATATCAACACAGACGACTTTCAAAGCTATTTCAATATGGAATACGTTCCAAAGGTCTTGATAACATTTGCTGACAATCCTCTTAAAGTCAGTATTATATGTTCATTTGCGTACAATTATAATTATTTATGATTATTTTTTATTATTATTTTATTTTACTTTTTTTTTTTTAGAAAACAAGAATATTCGGAGTTGAACTGTGCAGGATAATACCAAATTCAATGTTCAGGTATAGGGGAAGATCGAGTGTTAAAAAAATTGTCAAAAGAGCCATAGAGAAAAAGTTTTCAGATGTTATTATTGTCAATGAAAATATGAAAGAACCGAGTAAGTTTAATCTTTTCTTTTTTAAAAGATTTTTTAAATATCATAGTATGCTGAAATTGTGTTATTTTTTAGATGGTTTATTAATAATACATTTACCAAATGGACCGACAGCATTTTTTAGAATGAGCAATGTTAAACTCACTTCTGACTTAAAGGTAAGTTTTAATTTTTTCTTTGATCTAAAATTGACAGACAATTTGACAAGTCTCATTTGCTTTAGAAAAGTCATAAAGATATTAACAGTTATCGTCCAGAGGTCATACTGAACAATTTTACAACACGGCTCGGATCGAGCGTAGCGAGGATGTTGGCCTCTTTGTTTCACTACGATCCTGAATTCAAAGGAAAACGGGCCGTCACATTTCACAATCAGAGGGATTATATTTTCTTCCGCCATCATAGGTAATTATATTAAGTTGTTGAAATAAATGTTTTATGTTGTTCTCCCCCAGCATTTAAAACGGTGATGGGTTTATCATGTTTACCCTGGTGAGAGGAGAGGAAACCCAGGTAGTGGCATACAATCAGGACCAGAGTTAATCAAATGTAAAACAAAGTTGTTTTTTTAATAGAATTTTTTCTAAAAGAAAAAAGAAATAGGGGAAATGAAATAGTGTGGAGCACTGGTGGACGAGGAGAGAATAACTGTAGAAAATTTTTAACCAGCAGGTCTGTTTCACCAGATTTTCCTTCTTACAGCAACCACAAAACTTTCTGGAACCTGATTCACTTGAGTCTGTATGAGGAATCAGACAGAGGTTGTCAGTGGTTTATCAGGTTTTTCCTTATGAGCAGCTGAAGCCATGACGAGGGATCAGGATGGAACCCAGAAGGGGATTCATAGTTGCAAAAAAAGGAGGTTGATTCTCCTACTATCAGGGCAAGAAGAAACCTGGAGGAGGAACACCGAGAACGTACACAAATCTCTTATAATTATCCAACCTGATCCCTCAACCAGGATGGCCTCAGCTGTACATAAGAAAAATAATCAAACTGTCATGTCCTTTTCCTATAAATTGTCTTGAACTTGGACTGAGCTTGACTCCTTATTCATGTCGCATGGAGGGAAAATTGTCCTTGTGGCACAAATCCTTGTTATGGTTCCTCACCAGGCCATTGGCAATTCACCCGGTCGCCGGGTACCTAGAGCTCAGTGGAGATTTTTTTTCTCTTCCCGTAGCCACTTGTCCCCAAAATGGAAATAATCGAGTGCCACACTGTTTTTATTTTATTTTCTTCCTCTCGGGAAACAGTGAAACCCTCGGGGAAATAAAAGTAGAAGAAGAAAAGAAAAGAAAGTAAAATAATTATGTGCTCTGTATTACAAGTAAAACAAACAAAAATTTAAACAAGTCTTCAAAATTACAAAAAAAAAAAAAAAAAAACTCCAGAAATCATTCTAGTCTCACTTAAAAGTTCGAACCTCGTACACGTCCTTTTTTCCTCGTTGTTCCAGAGTGGTTCTCCCCTTGCACACGCGAACCCACCACTCCATGATGATGATAAAAAATCCCAAAATTAATAGAATAAAACTGCCACGTTGCTTTTTACCCTTTCGTCTTGCTCGTCCACACCGACCAGTCTCAGCCCTAGGCTTCCTTCGGCTTTCAAGTGCCACCTGCGCTTCTTCGACCTTTTACAGGCCTCACTCGACTTCGCCAAGAGTATCCTCACCTCTGCCCAAGTCTGTCACCCCGGTGCCAAAAAAAATATTATTTTTTTTTCTCACATGTTCACTTGTAACATCCTCTTGCAGGATCCATCCTGATTCTAGCGAAATGCCAATGCCTTTCCCCATCTAATCGTGGCTCTCTTAGTTGGCTTTAATCCACTACTCTTTCTTTTCTCTATTGGTGCTCCACACATCCGAATCATTCCCCTATGCATATTTCCTTTCTCTTAAAATTTTATTTCACAAACCCATCACTTTGTTCCTAACCCAGTTGCCTTCTTTTCCCAGCTCTCTCTTCTCTCTCTCTCTCTCTCTCTCTGGAGCAGAACAACTCTTTCAGTGCTGGTGGTGAACCAGATGCAGTCTGGTGTGATGTAGGTTTCAGAAAAACATTTTCTTTATCATGCCAACGTGCTCAAAATGTTTGTCTTCTGCGTAATTGTGCCATTCTTGTGTGTCGTGTTGAGAGCTTGAGAGCCACTTTGAGCCCTGAAGATGATCTCAATAAAGATCGAAACGCTGGCACGATAAAGAAAATGTTTTTCTGAAACCTACATCACACCAGACTGCATCTCACGATATCTGAATAATTAACGGTTAACGATCACTAATCTCTACACGTTTATTTTGATTTTTTGTTACAAAAAAATGCCTTATCAAACATGCTAAGTCATTTACCATTTGTTCTAGTCCGTAGGATAAGCTGGATCAAGTATTGAAACAATTAGATCTAAATTAAATTTTATTAATCAATGGCTTTTAGTATTAACATTTTATCATAAATTTACTTACTTGCAATAAGCTTGTCATTTACTGCAATGAGTTTAGAAGAAAGCTCTTGCATTTAAAAAAAATTAATTATCCTTTACTGTCTGTGATTTAAGGTATGACTTTTCCTCGAAGGCCAAACCTATGCTGAAAGAATTAGGGCCAAGGTTTACACTAAGGCTCGAATACATCCAGGAAGGGACTTTCGACACCAAACTTGGAATTTACGAATGGGTCAAAAGTGGAAACAGGCATTCGCTCGAAGCGAACAGAAGGAAATTCCAACTTTAATTGTATAATATTAAAATAAAAGTTTTATTTAAATATCTTTTTTTATTTTTATTTTTTTTTTGGGGGGGGGGGGCTTTCAGTCGTTATGTATTGGCAACGGTCATGCTGGTCTAAATGAACCCTGGAAAATGCACTGAGGCTTTATAAATTTGAGCACTTTCCTAGTTTCGTTTAAGTCTTTTTTACAAAATTGAAGAATCATATCTGGGTTGTACCGGCAGAATTGGAACATATCTGATACTTCTTGGTACAAAGCAGGTTCTGCTTCAGCATCACGATTTTTTATATTTTAATGAGCAATAATATACACCAACAAAACAATAGTTCTAGCTTAAGATATTAATTTAGTGTCTTAAGTTAAAATAGTTGATAACTGCTCGTCATACTTTTTGGTTTATGAATTACAATTTCTAATTGGGTCATCGTGTGGTACGGTGTCCCATATTTACCACACTAGTCGTTGTGGGCTTTTGTTAAAAGTCCATGAATTTTTAATTGTGTAATTATGTGGTTTGATCCCTCGTCCATGACCCTCAACGATTAGTTTTACATTAAGCTCTCCTGTATGACAGAAGTTACTTCAGGGTTTTATTTTGTTATTCTTAGTTTTACTTTTTTATTTATTCGAGCTTTTCCATCAGTTATTAATTTCATCTCTAGATAATGTCAGATATATTAATCATCAATTAATTAAGATTTTAGAGAGATGGGAGGAGAATGAGAGTGCTAGAGGGGATCGAAGTCACGATAGATCAAGTGGTAGAGCGTGGCATCATGGGTTTGAATCCCGCTCATGACACTGACTTTTTTATCCCAACAAAAAACTTAATAATAGAATAATATTAATTGGTCAAGCAGACCACGAAAAACAGCGAATTTATTGCATAATAATTTTCACCGATGTACAAATAATTTATTTTTACTTCAGTCATTTCCGACCACCTGTGCTTTTAGTTTTGGCTTAGGCAGACAAACATGCTCATTAACGACCAAATTTCAGTTTTATCAGCCTACAAACAACAGAAATCTCACAAATCTTCCTGAGATATTTTGTTACGATAACACTGCTGTTAGGTCTATGCTGGCTGAGAGACCAAAAACAGTGAAGATATGAAGACAAGTATGATCAGTAATAACAAAACTACAATTTTTTACACTTTGCTAAAATTTCAGGTTAAAAAAGATTATAGTGTATTTCCAATTTTAAATACTATACTGTTTTAAATATCATTAATTTAATATTTAAAAGTAATATTAGATAAGTGTAAAAAAAAAATTTAACATTTACTATAGTAGTGTCTGAGTTTGGGCGGATACGAGGCAAGGGTCTTCCATTGTTAAACTGGCCCAAGCGGTTTGAGTCTCGATATCGGACAGCTCGACGAAATCATGAAGAAAAAAATCATGGCATGTCTGAGTATAATTATGACTGTAGTCGTCGATTCCCATCGTCTGCGTATGACTGTTTGAGAGGATGGGCGAATCTTCGTCAAGAATAAGCTCTTGATTCATCAGCTCGGTTTGCGTGTGGTTGTTCACGTGTTGATCAATTTCGCGAAATATTTCCAAATCTAGCATCATCTCGTTGGACGTTGTTTGAGTCGAAGACGAAAACTGGTTCTGCGGCAGTATCGCCGAAAGAAGGGCAGAGTCGATTGCGTCTTGCATCTCCGTTTGGGTGGAAACCGTAAAACTGGCCTTCTGCGTCTGCGTCTTTCTGTCCGTCCTGGTTTTCCTCCTGCTGCACGACCTGTGGTCCGTCTGGACTCCGATATCCACGCCTTTTCTCACTACAACCCTCCAAGATAATTCGCTTAAGGCAGCCGCGGCAATATCTTCTTCCATCTGAACATTTCCTCTTAAGTTTGGAACAATTTTTCTCTCCTTCGATTGGCCAGGCGTCATGTTCCTTATCGTATTCTTTCTAAAATTATAAACATTATTATTATCAAAATAAACTTTTTGTATAATCTAACAAACTATTACTTAATCATAGGAGGAGAACCGTGTCCTTTCCGTTTACAGTGTGTCAACAAAGCCATCCTCGTATTGTACGATTTCGAACATATTAAACACACAAACTCAATTTGACATTCTTTCGCCATATGATAATTCTTATAATTTTCAGTAGTAAAATACTTTTTACACTTCTCGCACATGAAGTTTTTTTCCAAATGCATTTTTTGATAATGCTGAAAAAAATCATTTAAAAAGTTCAAAACTGAAATAAAACCATCGATGTTGGTACAGACAAAAAATAATGTAAGAATATAATATAATAATGTAAGAAAATAACCAATAAACAAAACAATAAAATAATATGGATATAAATGGGAAGTTAGTGTCCGAGTGGATCAAGATCACGATAACTCAAGTGTTAGAGCAGTGGCGTATCTAGCAGAAGGTCATGGGTTCGAATCCCACTCGTGACACTGACTTTTTTATCTCAACTAAAAACCTTATTTAATTGAAAGATATTAACTGGTCAAGCGGACCACGAAAACTAGTTAATTTAATAAAATAAATTGATGTTTAAGAAAAAAAAATTAAAAATAAAGGAAGTTGAGGGCTAAAAACCTAAAAATTACCATCAATAAAAATTTAAGCTAAGCTAGTCGATTTTAAATAATCACATAAAATCAATTTTTTCCCCTTAGAATATAAGCATTAATGAATGAAGAAAATTATCTTCATGCTTTTTCTTGCCATGATCCAAAATAATTTGCGTATACAGGGTGTCTTGTGAATAGACAATATTTCAGGTGATCCAGTGTGTCAAATGGGACTAAGTAGTCGCTACCGTCTATAGCCCGATTTTTTTTTTAATTAAAAAAATTAAAAAAATCCTTTAAGATTAGTTTCACACCAAGGGTGCTGAAAAGGAAAAGTGAGAAATGGTCAAATCTCAGTGAAAGCGACGCCATGTTACATAAAAACACGACAAAAGCAACTTGAGTTTGCAAAAAAAAAAAGTGTATAGTGTATGGGCGACTTTGTTTGCACAATCGCTTGTTGTACAACATACGTTTGTACAATGTGATCATAGATGTATGGGGGGGGGGGCTTAAATTAGAAATATTTACACTCAAATCCAGTCCACATACATTAGCGCCTTTCTTCTTTACTGACAGTAAGCCTAGAGGTTCGTTGTTCGTCGACAATAGTTACAAATCAAAAAAAATATAAAAACGCACTACTTGCCTGCCGGAGATATTTCAACTTGGTGAAAAACCTCAGCAGGCTCGGGTCTCTGCCTTCAACCAGGGCGTATTTGCACGACTCCTCCGGGCAAAAATACAAGCAGTTGCCTTTTTTCGCCTCGAGCTTTCCCTCCTTGTGAAACTTGCAGAGATGCATTTCGAGCCTGGAACTGTTGGCGAAAACTGAACTGCAATAGGGGCAGCAGACTCGGTTCACAATCGTGCTCAGCTCTTCTGCCGATGGGCAGACTTTTATCAAGTCCGATACCGTATCATTCATAGCTTTACGATAACTTTCTGAAACAGATTAAACCATACGTTAATCTATGTTATGTATATGAACAATGCAAGGCAAAAATACAAGTGATGAACTATCAACCAGTCTGAAATAGAAAAATTAATTATTACATGTTAAATCTATAGGAACGTGACGTGATTTTACCTTTTATCACTTAAGTTTAAACACTTAAGCACAATTTATATGTTTTGTATAAACATACAAAAAAAAAAAAAACTCAATGGTTGTAAGCGTTTCAATTTCCAAACTAGACCGGTATCGATTGTAAATATTCGGGAAACCATAATTTAAAAGCAGAAACGAGCAAAGAACAATTGCTGATCAACGATTGCCTGTGGGTCCGCCTACTCTCGCTGTTTCATCGTGCCTTGAGCTGACATTTCACAATAAAAAAGTAACACATTAAACAATATTCTTGAGAAAAAAAAAAGTTAAAAATATTAACAACAGAGGGTTTTAAAGATGTTCAATGCATAAAATACTCACCAATAAGATCATTATTATTTTAGTTTACGCCATTTCAGAAATTTGCATATGAATATTTTCTTATTTCAATTAACGTTTATAATTAACATTTATAATTAATATACGAGGAAAAATGGGAAATATTTGAGCTTTTGATGAACGTTGGCGCAGCATACCTTAAAGAATTGTAAACAATCTGTAGGGTTGATAAGGGCATCTCAGTTGCGCCTGGACATGACAGGTTCTGGATAAATAGTACATTGAACTTTACAGTCGTTTTCTTTTGAATTCGAGAATTTGCTGCTTTTAAAATTGATTTTTATTTATTTATTTTTAAATTAAACTGTTTAAAAGCTAATTAGTTGTTTTGCAAATTAGTTATAGAGTAATTAGTTCCATGTATCAGACTCAAGTGGTATCGGTGGTATGATGGATTTTCTTCAGATTGTAAATCTCTTCTCTTATGAAAAACTTTTTAATTCATAAAACTTGCTTTGTATATTAAATAGATACTGTGTAGTTCAAATAAATATTAAACATGAACTTAGGTGGGACGATACGAGTCAACAAAATAGGTTTTTGTATTATATGCTGTATAATAATATTGTTCGTGATATATTTATCGCCTCCGAGGGCTTCTCAGTCCAAGCCGATTGTAAATATAAAAACGCTTTTATTGGCGGCGATCGAAGCTGCTGAAAGGGGCGGCGAAGAGGTCGTCAGAGCGTTGAACGATACAATCGTTAAACATAGCAAAGGAGAGACGAAGGAAGGCGTCAACATACCGGTGACGAATGCAGATTACAAGTCTCACTGTGTCATGTATTATGGAATAAGAGAAATATTTCCAAATATTAAAGTAAGTAAATTGATTTTGTAAGAATTAAATAGAACCATTGTTGTAATTTACAGTACTCCGGTGTGAACTAATTTCTTCAATTTACTACAGGAGGAATTATGCTGCTTACAAAATGTTCCAAGTTCATTCATGCTTTTTACCTGATTTTACTTCAGCTGTATGATTCTTAGCTACTTCCTGCTTCCCCCTGCATTCTATTAGCTTTTCCTTCACAAATTCTACAAGGAAAATCTTAAATAGTCTGCTTAGTGAATAGATATTTAGGATTTTCTGGTTAATTGCTTGTATTCCTATTCTGCAAGAACGTTCATTCACTATGTTCTGGGACGTTCAAATTCTCCCTTGTATTGCCTTGATTTCAAGGCCAGATAGAAATTTCATTAAAAAGAAGAAATTCATGAAAAATAATTTCCTTTCAGAATTGAAATAGTTTCTGTCTTCAGTGAACTTTTCAAGACATTTATGAGTTTCAAGTAGCTTCTTTCTTACTTGTCCTTGTTGCATGATTCATTTCCTTTTTAATCTTGCAACAAAGCTATGTTCATTGGAAATTATTCAACATTTAATGTTTAACTTATGCTTGAAAAATGTCTGTAAGTGTGTGATATTCTCCTTTTACGGAAGAATTTACAATTCTGATGATATGCGTCAACACCTAGCTTTATGCGTAGTCGCTTGATCAATTTTGTAGTACCAAACCAGCGTCTCTCTTTACAATACTTTTTCATATTACGATTAATTAAAAAGCCATGGGCTACGGGTCCAGACCCAGAATCACTATCATGGCAAATTCAAGTCAGACACATTAATCATTAGGCCACTGTGGATTTCCAAATTACAGTTAATTTTACTCTAACTAATTCTCAAGGGTCTCGTATACTAATGTGGGTCTTTCAAAACATTTTAAATCTAATCCTTAACTCCGGGCGCAGCGGTAGCCGAGTGGTTAAGGCGTCAGACTCTCGGCTAGTAGACCCCCTGAGGTCGAGGGTTCGATCTCCACCGTCGCCTCTTGAATTTTTCTTGAAAGAAATTGACTCGGCACTCATCAATAGAAGGGGCGAGACCGGATCTCAGCGACCCCTTGAATCTGATCCCAACCCCCTTGAAAACCCCCAGTTTCTTTGATGGAAGAACCGGTACAACGGGGGCTCAGGTTCACATTTGTGTTGCGAGCTCTCCCCCAAAAATGGAGCCAGGGAACAGTACAATAAGCTGTACAGCTGCAGTGCTCAGGAGGAAACTCCTCCAGTCCCTGGTATTCATCCATCCATCCAATCCTTAACTCCGTCATCACAGGACGATTCTTCTGACTTTGCCAAGGATCAGACTACTGTGCCGATGGAGCGGGTAGGCCACCTGGAACAATCCTGTACATCTTCTATACCACAGACATCCTCCTCTGTCCATTCTTGCATCCTTTGCCGATGATTTTATCCGAATTTGATCCTACAATTGCTTCGGAGGAGTTCCGGGCCTGCGTCCTTCGAATAGCCGAACGGAGAATAAAGTAACAACACAAACGTATCCTTGTTACCTTTACCCTCGAAAGCAAAACCCTTCAATATTCCTCATCAATGTTCTAACTTGACGTTCAACTGGAACTCATACAAATGAAAACATAGAAACTGACCAGATGTTTTAGACTACTGTACTACTAATATGAAAAAAAAAACAACAAAAAAAACACGAAATCGATTTTGCCAAATGAACTGGAACTGTGGGAAACTATTAAACCTAAAAATAATCAACCAATCCAAAGTCATCAGGATTATAGCCAACATTCAGTGTTTCTAATACCACCCTACATGAAGACCAACCACACCCTTTGTGAATAAATCAATATCAATCCCCGTCATTCCAGGTTTCATGAAAAACACCCCACTCACCCTATCCGATTATGTCCAACATAATCCATCCCATCTGATGGCTAAAGCGGAGATCACACCACAGCAGCCCTTGCATAAAGCGGGGAGAGCAACAAACGTTGTTAATTCCCTTCAAGGCGTTGTTAATGGGATTTGTAAATATGTATCATTTCATTCATTAACATTATAATGGTGTTCGGTTGGTAATAACAATTTTTTTAAAAGTTCTGCCATAAGTCTTTCTGTTTCGTTTGAGTCTTGTAAGAAAATCTTGTTGAAGCATACTCAGCATGATTCCCAAGGTGATGCAGACTTTGTCAAAATGGCCAATAAAACCCTAAAATATTTATGCCAGATTAATTATCTCCCGATTGATTTACCAAATTTTTAATAAAAATTTAAAAATTCAAAAGGGTATTCAATACAGTAATCCCTTAACATTCGCTGGGGTTTGGTTCCTGAAAATTACCGTGAATGTTAAATCGAATGTTGAGTCTATTTTCGTATGTTATAAGGAGGGTTACGTTCCATGATTGAAAAAAATTGTGATAAGTTTTAAATCAAAAGAATATTTTTTTATTTCGTTGATGAAAGAGAAATGAAACCATCTTGGAATAAGGCACTAGTCACCTTCAGTTTGATCTCCAAAAAACTGGGAGCTCATCTTTACTTTTTCCCCTAAGGGCTCTTGGGTTTAGGGAACTGAAGATCAATGTCACTTTTAACTTGCAATCACCGGATGCATTTGCACAAAGTAATAAGCTGATACGATCTTTGGCTGCCTTAAATCCTGGAGCTGTTGTTTCTGCTTTTGATATGAACGTGCGATTCGGCATCTTCTTCCAGAAAAGTCCAGTTACGTCAGCATTGAAAACTTGCTGAGGTGAGTATCCGTTGTCTTCTATGATTTTTTGGCATGTCGCTGGAAATTGTTCTTCTTCTTTATGATCTGCTGATGCCGTTTCTCCAACTAATCTCAAGTTGTGTAGATTGAGACGTTTTTTGAAATTCTCAAACCACCCTTTGCTGGCTTGGAAATCGGACTTGGAATCAGAATTTCCATTAATATCATGTAGTTTTTTTTGCCTTAGCTCTTATCAATGCCGAGCTCATGGGCTCTTTTGTGCCATGTCTTCTATCCATAGTCCTAATGTTTTTTCAGTTTCTTCCAGCCCGTTGTTTCGAATTTGTCACACTCTTTTTGCCAACGCTGAAGAAGAAGCTGCTACACTGTCCGTTATAGAGGTCTCTTTTGACTTTATAGAACGAACAGTTGATTCAATTTTTTGTTTTGTTTACTCAAGTGTTATATTTCGCGACCTTCTGTGAATGTTAAAACTCACCTCATTTTTTCATATGCTAATATCGAAAACCGCAAATGTCAAATCCGCGAATGTTAAGGGATTACTGTATTGTACCCTTTCCTCTGACTTTATAAAAAAGTTGGATATTTTCGTAAGAAATCGCATAACATTGTTGCTGACATTTTTTTTAGGTAATATCAGAAGAGGAAGAAGAGAAAAGGAATTGTGTTAATTTATTACCACTGGACATTGATACATCTAGTACAAAACTGCCTGATCTTCCCGATGAGAAAGTCGACTCCAGCAAATTAACGGTTTGGATTGATCCTTTAGACGCGACGAAAGAATACACCGGTATGAATACCAGTTTCATCGGATTGAATATTAAATAAACTGAGTTTAAATTTTATTTTAGAAAAACTTTTCAATTTTGTTACGACGATGGTTTGCATCGCTTACGAAGGGAGGCCAATAATCGGAGTTATACACAAACCCTTTGAAAAAGTTAAAAAAACCCATTGGGCTTGGGTCAATAAAGGAAGCTCATTTGTTAATAAACAAATTAAAGAACATGTAAGACACAAAAACAATTTCTTTTTAATTAACTCGTTTAAAACGTGATTTGTTATTTTCAAGAATGGCCCAAATATCGTGATAATTTCACGATCTCATGCGGGCTATGCGGGAGAACAGGTTAAGAAATTTTTCGGAACAAATACAAGACTCTTCGAAGCAGGTGGCTCAGGTAAAATAAATTAGTAATAAAGTGAAATATTTTGGTGAAGATCTGCGAGGTGATTATTCTGAAAATTGTCCACCATTTTTTTTTCTTCTTTTTAACTTGGTTCATATACTGTAATACAGATTATGACGATAGTTCATCTACAAACTTCTCATCCTTAAGTAGAAATATTGATCGATCGACTACTTTCAGGTTACAAGTCGTTGGAAGTTGCCGTTGAAAATGTAACGGCGTACTTTCACACGACAGACATAAGCAAATGGGATATCTGTGCTGGAGATGCGATCATCACTGCTCTTGGTGCGATAGTTTACACTATTTTTTAATTGACTTTATTTAATAGTTAACATTTCCTCAGGTGGACGTTTCACGGATTTAAAAGGCAACGAAATCGACTATTCCTCTCGCGCTGACACTCTGTTGAAAACGGGCGTACTCGCTGCCCCCTTGAAAAAGCACGTGGAAGCTTTGAAAAGAAAGCAAGAATCATTAGACTGATGTTAAAGTATTTTACAATAATGCAAATGTTATTTTCTTAACTCAATTTTATAAATTTCTTTCTTTAAATGTTTCAATTGCAGTATTGCAATTCTGTAGCTCAATGGATTTGAAAATAAATGTAAATTTTGAGTTGAGAATAGTCGACAGCCTATCAGTGCATATTTTAATTGAATAATAAAACAGTTATTAATCACTCTCGATAAGACAAACACCAATGACACATCTACACAGAAAAACACTTTGCGCCCTGAAGATGATCTCAATAAAGTTTGAAACGTTACGTTGAAGAAAACTTTTTTTAAAGCTATTATAAAGGTAGGCTTCTAAACCTACTTCACACCAGAACATATCTCACAATCTCCAAATAGTTATTAATTTAACAGTTACTAAATACCACACAGTTATTAATATTGTGGCAAAGACCTTGGTGACAGCGGATCTCCGAAGAACTGATTCCTGACTTTTGTCTCCAGTACGAGCAGTCTACTTGGCGTAGGGTTGTGAACCTTGAATGGCATTGTCTCCAGGTCCGTGTTGACGTCATCCAGTTACCAGTTTGCTTTGAAGTCCAATGTAGTCGTAGACAAGGACCCTGGCCACTATCTGGCTAGGCCTCAGGTGTTATGAAACATTTTCTTTTTGCAATTCATACACACCTTGAAATTAACATTTGTGCAACATATTTTTATAATTTTATTCAGGCTTTCATGTATTTTGTTTAAACTCATGTAGCCAATTACGAACTGCAAGATAGATAAGATTTTTTTTTTAGAATGGTGTGTTGTGTTGCATACAGGAAAACATCAATTTTTGTAATATTTTCAATCTTTCTTTCTATAAATAAATTAAACCTGACAGAATGATCTAATCTGAGTCATGTTCGAATTAGCCAAGATTTTTGTATTACCACTATAACATAATCTAAAAACAAGCACTGGTCTGGTTTATTTGTTTAAATTTTGAATTGACGTAGTTTATTTTCATGCCAACCAAAAGCAGACAGAAACAATAAGGCAGTGATGGGTTGCAATATGCTTATATTTCTTTTATTTATTATAAAAAAATTTAAAATTAATTAACAAAATTGTATACACATTTTTTGGTATTTTAAAACTATATTAAAAATCTGCATCAAGCGTAAAGACATTATCCTCTTTTCTAGCCATAACACCGGCTTTTTGGTACTCCCCGACTTTCTTCTCGAAAAAGTTTGTCTTTCCTTCGAGGGAGATGTGTTCCATAAAGTCGAACGGGTTCACGGAATTGTATTTCTTAAATTAAAAAAGGAAAGGTTACAATTAGATAAATGCAAAGTGATAATATAATAAGTTTTATTTACCTTTGGACAATTTAATTCGACGAGGAGCCTGTCTGCGACAAACTCTATGTACTGTTTCATGAGATCACAGTTCATTCCAATCATAGCGACTGGGAGCGCTTCGGTAAGGAACTCTTGCTCGATGGTGACAGCGTCAGCCACGATGGACGTGATTCTAGCTACGTCAGGTTTCTGTACCAAATGTTTGAACATGAGGCACGCAAAATCACAATGGAGACCCTGTAAATATCAACGATTGAGCTTAAAATTATTATTACTATTATTTTAAGAGATCTCACCTCATCTCTGGAAATCAATTCATTGCTGAAAGTCAGCCCAGGTAGAAGGCCACGTTTCTTCATCCAGAAAATCGCGGCGAAACTTCCGGAGAAAAAGATTCCCTCGACAGCAGCAAAAGCGACGACGCGCTCGCCGAAGGTCGCTTTATCGCTTGAGATCCATGACAATGCCCAATCTGCCTTTTTCTTAACACACTCCATCGTTTCAATTGCATTGAACAGGTAATCCCTAATGATAAGAAAAGATAAAATTTTTATAGTCCACACCCGGAGATAAGGCGGTTTGTATACGCCGTTAAAAAATATAAAGTTTACAATCACCTCTCTTTCGGGTCACGTATGTAAGTGTCAATTAGAAGCGAATACATTTCGGAATGGATATTTTCAATTGCGATCTGAAAACCGTAGAAACACCTCGCTTCAGTCACTTGGACTTCTTGAGAAAACCGTTCGACAAGATTCTCATTTACAATCCCGTCTGATGCAGCGAAAAATGCTAAAACATGCGATAAAAAGTGCCTCTCATCAGGCTTCAAGTTCTCCCAATGTTCAATGTCCTGAAAATAATTCTAATTAGTATAATTTTTTTTTTTTTTTTAAGTAATAATAATAACCTTTGAAAGATCTACTTCTTCTACCGTCCAAAACGATGCTTCGGCCTTTTTGTACATTCTCCATATGTCGTGGTACTCGATTGGAAACATGACAAACCTCCTGGGGTTGTCGCGAAGAAGCGGCTCCAACTGAGGATTGTACGTACTCGCGGCTTTCTCAGAGCCAACATCCTTTTCCTTAAAGCAAAAAATTCAATTTATGTTACATATATACTACGCAGGACGGGCGGGCGAGGTCAGACCCGAGGGGTCAAATACCTGGGTAGACTCGTACCCCATCCCTCAATTTATGATAAGTTCACACTGTCTATACTTAAAAGAATTTAAATTGTGTGGCCTTCAAATTTAAGATATTCTCATCTTTAACATACAAAAAAACAAAAACAAAAAAAAAAAAAAAAAAAGAACACAAACAATAGACAATTTAACTTCCGTGTGCAATTTAAATAATTACATTATTGAGTAGACAAAACTTCAGATTCAAAGATCCAATTGTTAATAAATAAGAACCATCGGTATTTGATTCTTTACCGTCTAAACTAAAAAAAAAAAAAAAAAAAAAAAAAAAAAAAAAAAAAAAAAAAAAAAACCTAAAAATAAGGAGATAGACACATTTCAAAAAAATGAAAAATTTAATTGAAAAAACTAACACAATTAAATGTAACACTTTACCATAAGGACAAAATCAATTAAAGTAATAATGACAACAAATTATTATGACAAAATATAAATGAAATATTTAACGACTTGAAGGGAAAAAAATACGATAAAGAAACAAAAGAAATTATTGATTACACGGGAACTGGACGAAATTCATCACTTGAAATAGCAGTGTTTTAATCTATACTTTTGTCGATATTTGTGAACAAAATAATTTAAAATTTTTTTAAAAAAAGTTTACTGCACCACTAAAGTATAAAATTAAAAAAAAAAAAAAAAAATTGAAAAACTCGTTGTTTTCCGACCATCCAGATTTCGAGCTTTAGCTCATCATCAGTTTGAAGGGTAGTAGAACTCCTTCAACCTGATGATGAGCTAAAAGCTCGAAATCTGGAGGATCATCTGAAAACAACTTGACGTAAGATGTAATTTTTCCAGGGTAAGTTATACTGCACCCTTTTAAGAGCTATTGTATCCCCCGTTCTCTGCCTAGAGCACATCGTGAGTCCTATTTCATCAAGAAACTTGATTTTATAGGCCTGGAGGTTCAGTGATTGAAGATTTTCTATGGTCGCGTTGTACATCCCAAAACATTTCCTCCTGCGGGCTAATGTAGCTGCGCAGTTTGTTAGTAAATGCGGTGTCTCTTCTGCTTCTTTGCAGAATCTACAAGGGCCATCTTGGATTGTCCCAATTTTCTTTAAGTGTCCAGTTAATCAGGAATCCTGTTAGAATTTGGCAGCCTGTTCCTGCTTCCTTTGACACATTCTGTGATTTCTTACTTGCCAAAATTGGATAGAAGATTCTTAGATTGTCTGTATCCAATGAGTGAATACCATTGTTCCTTCATTTTCATTTTGCCCTTCTGAGGTATTGTTAAGAGTGGAAAACGACCTACTGCCTAATCTTTTTAAAAGGATTCGAGTACGGGCCTTTGACTCGTCCCCAGAACACCACTTCCAAAACGAGCACTGCATCATGAGGCGAAGTACGAGATGAAAGAGGACATTCGTCTCGCCACTCGTGCGAATGTGTAAATGCAGCATTTCATGGGGCATGCCAAATTGATTTCACCTGGGACGATTTACTAAGTACCAAGAGTATAGGATATAAGACCGCTTTTAAAAACAATATGAATGTATACGAACAAAACATTCCGTGGGTTGTAACAGAGCTTAGTAAGCTAGTTTAATTGTAATCAGGGTCTTAGTTACCTTTTTATGTACGTTAGTACTGTTTTTGTTCTCGTGGAGTGCGTTCTTGGAATGGACCTTCTCAGGCTAAAAAATCAGTTTTAAATTAGTTCTGGTCGATAAAAAAATACGAATTATACGTATTGTACATTGAATCCACTTACACTCTGGCTTATATACAGGTTAGACATGTTTTCCCCAACATTTTCCTTGTCAGTTTCAGCGTTGAAAGGCATTTCGGCGTAAGGGATCCTTTCGGGTACGACGCAAGGAGGCAAGTGTTAACATTTTTAACCGCCGACCCTAATATACCGTGTATACGAAGCGGGAAAGTACCGCGGGAAGTACCTCCGTACCGGCCGACGGATACCCAACAGACAACGGTCTAACGGTTGAACGTGACTGCGCAATATAACCATAGTTTCATTCAAAAACCGAAATATATTTTTTATACTATGACTAAATTTAAAAAAAAAATTATATTCAACCGATAAAAAATTATACATAGCGATTTACTATCAAAATGATTTAATTGTCAAAATTCACAAGTCAGGTACAACATTTTCCCCTCTTGAAATTAAAAAAACAATTCTCAAACAATCAGTTTTATATTTATTTAAAAATAATTTTTAAAAAACTGACGAAATTATTAACCCGCTAGTAAATTATTTAATTAAACAACATCTTTGTTTAATTAAACAACAACTTTGACAACTTTGGTCAAAAAGAGCGGTAATTTTTCAAAAAAGGTTTCGATTTGAAAATGAACGCTAAGAACACTAACAAAGAGAAGTTGCGCCTTCGCTAAATTTATTATTGCTATTGTTGACGAAGAAGAAATTACGAATAAATATATACGATAAATATGTAATAAAAATTTACGACGATTGAATCTGTTTGGGGTCTGGTTTCTGGTCAGGTAGAGAAAGAAGTGGACTCTGTGAGACTCATCGTGATTCGGCCTTTATGAGACCATCATCAGGGCAGCATCGTATTTCTCGTATATTAACATTACAGAATTACGGAAAAACTCCAACATTGGCTGCGAACGAGGTCTTGAAGTACATGAAGTTTGTAAAGTTGAACTAAGACAAGTTCTTTTTGTTTTGTCCCCATCCTTCGAGGATAGAGGTCTATTCAAAATACAGGTCCAGTCGATAATGAAAACAATATCTTTTTCTTACGATATCAGTTTTCTTTATTGACTACTGGACCTGTATTTTGGAGAGACCTCTATCCTTGAAAAAGTAGAAAAAACTTGTCTTAGTTCAACTTCATGTACTTTGAGACCTCGGAGTCGATGTCGCCCCCCCTCCTTGTAATTCTGCAGTGTTAATAAGAGAAATAGGTTAATGGTCTTAGTAAGGCCAAAAGCTTGGCCATTGATCATCCAGTCAGTCTTCTTCTTTCTCTACCTGTCCTGAAACCAGATCCCAAACTACTACTATTATTTTATTGCTACTATTATTTTATTACATTTATAAAAGTACATTTCTTTCTAAGTACACTCAAGGAGCCTTAATGCTCTATTTGTACCTTTAAATAAATGAATAAAAGCGTCAAGACCTCACATCAGATTTCCAAACTGACAGTAGACCCAAGCAGTAAAACTCTCAGAAATTCATTTTAAAAAAAAGATTAAAAAATACGCAGGTATTCTCCAACAGTCAAGCAGCACTGAAGGCTTTAGACTCCGCCTTCAACTCAAAGCTGGAAATGCTCGATATAACTCCAGCCCTTGGGAAAATTAAACTCAGACAAATCTGATGTCATTGTTCATGATTGAAAGGCAACAGACTGGCTGACGAACTGGCAAAAACAGGAGCATCTGTCACACCCTGCGGGCCTAAAACATAAATTGTCACACTCCGCAGTGTGATTGAAGCAAAGTTAAACAAAGAATTAAGCAACAATGAAATAGGTTCTTTGAACAAGTCTTGAAAACAAAATCTTCTCTCTCAACAAGCAAAAATTAAAGAAAGAAAGTTTTGCCCTATTTGGATGCAAAACATTAGCCTGGAAACAAAACGGACTATTAACAAAGCCAACCCACTGGATGATGTGGGGAAAATGTCAAATCACTTTACAACCCTTTTACCATATAATTCTTAATTAGAAATCCATGTTATGCCAGGATTCGAACTCAAAACTATCAGTGTTCAAATGCAAGTTAGATGGCCACTGAGAACAAAAAGTATAGTAATGATTTTAAGTATAATTACAACGTCTCGTGCCATTAACTTTTTTTCATCTCAACTAAAAACCGTAATTAATTGTGTTATAATTACAACTTCAATTATGGTATGAAGATTTTTTACAAAACAAAATATTATCAGCTGTAAGATTTTTATACAAGCTCATCATCCACTTTGGGCGGTTCAGAAAAAGGGCTCACTCCCGATCCATTCGGAATTTCTCATCCACCCAATACCCAGAAGAACCGTTGTTAGAGTTGAAATGGAACTTTTACGCTATCTTTTTCGGGGATATGGCCAAGTTTATATTTTTACAGATTAATTTTAATTTTAATACTTAATTTTCAAACTTCATTATTGAGAAACTTTGTGGAGTCCGCAAAGGGACGCAAATTGCTGAAACACATCTGACGAACAAAACTGTCCAGAATAAATAGGATTGGGATGATCAATGAAGATCAGTGCTTTTAATTTTTTTTTTTTTTTTTTTTGGGGGGGGGGGAAGAAAGCAACAAAAAAAAGAAAAATAGTTCAAAATATTTAACCATACACGGTCAATAGTTTTAATGCACGCTTATTATAATTAAAAAAATATCGTACAATAAAAAAAAATTCTCAAGCTTTAATTTTTAAAAAAATATTTAAAGCTTCATTAAACAAAAATATCTATACCAATCTATTGAAAAAATTATTTACAACTATTATGTACATACTTTTGATTTGTGTATACATATATTTGTCTTATTTTTATTTTTTTTTCCACTGGACAAATCACAATAAGCAAACATTATCAATACCATTTATGATCTACTTTATAATTTTTTTTTTTTTTAACTAATTTCAAAAACACTATGTCAAATCATCTTAGTTTGCCATGTTTAATTCCTTCCAAATATTATATATGTAATAGTTGTAATAAATTTATGTAAGACACAAATTTTTCAAAAAAACTGAAAATTCAATGTGACCTGGCTCAAATGTAAAACAAAACAGCCCAGCCAAAGCAAATTTGAATATGTGTAGGCTGTGATTTTTTTTTTTTAATATATTTTTTATTATTACATCTTCAAGTGCCAAATATTGAAATTAATTTCCCATTCTCATTAATTTACTTGTACAATTGTGCACTCACTCTAGCTTCTACAGTCTAAATGGATCATGTCTAAAAGCGATTTTTACTGAAATTAACACTCCAAACTTGATATTTATCGAAGTATTTTAAGTATACTGCGTTCCTTTAACGTTCAAATTATGTTTTTGTTCATTCTTCTTCAAGCCTGACGCCCATGGGTCCGAGCAGGTTAGACGCCGGCCCGGCTCCGCCCATCTGCGATCTATACGATTCGAGGATGTTCTTGAGAGCGTTTCTGTCGATGTCGACCGGTTCGAAGCTTTCTATGTCTGAAAAACTATCCTCCATCCCCTGTAGGAAGCAAATTTTAATTATAAGATTGTGTCAAAATGTGCGAGACAAAATACGGTTTTATTTACTTTGGGAGCACTCTTGTGAAAACTGTGCGCCAGAGTCGACGTAGACAATTCTCTATCCATTTGATCCATGTACTGCTTAAACTCGGACTTCTCACCCTCGGCTTCTTGAGAATTGGGCTCTTTTCCTAAAAAGAAGGCAAATTAGAAAAAACAAACTTTTAAAATAAAAGCGTCACAAAAGATTGGCACGTTCTCACCTGTTTTCTTCCGGCTTAGATCCATATCTACTTCGTCTTCGTAAGAGCTCATACCCGACTCTTCAGAATCCAAATCCCAACTATCCTCTGGCACGGAGAAATCTATAAAGTAAATTCGATTTATTGTCTTTTAATCGAGTGTTTTATTGTTTTACCTAGTATGTTTTGCACAGCGCATGAGAAAGCTTCTTGATCGAACGAAATCCGGTTGTTTTCGTCATCGGTCGGTTTCACCTGATCCTTCCGCTTAGGCCTGAGCGGAACCGAATCCCTATTCACCCTGAGGAAAACCACAATGAACACCGGCAAGTTTTAAAAATTAAAAATTATTGTTTACTTAGGGTGTTCTGCGCCTTCAAATGAAGAGACATGTTCTAAAAACGAATTAAGGTGGGAGGAAATGTCGTTAACTGACGATTTCCCACTGCTGCCGTATCTTTCAGTTAAAATTTTATCCAAATCATTAGCCGAAATCTCCATCCAAGAGTCATCTGAAAGTAAAATTAAATACTCTAAGAATCGAATAAAATCAAAAATATTTTTGTAAAATTAAGTTCTTTAAAGTAACTTGCCATCGGGTGGAGGTAAGTTTTCCTCAGCCTTTTTCATAGATTCAATGTCGAGCTCGATCGAATCCAACAAATTCAAAATGGTCTGCCCAGAACTCGGTTGGGAATGTTGCGTAGAGTGAGATCTATAGAAAAGTTTCGCCTCTTGCTCGAGCTGTCTGTACTCGACGCATCCCACAAGCAAATCCTACAATAAATAAACGGGAGTAAATAAACCGTTAAAACCGACACACGGAAAATATTAAAAAATACTTTAAAATAGCCTCTATTATTGAGCGATTGTTTATAACGATGCCAGCCTTTGTCGTTTTCGAGATCGTCTTCACTCCCCTTTCTCCCTTTGCATTGCGTCACTAGGATTTCAAAACCGCAGGCGAGTTTAACTCCGAGGGAATGTGCCAGGTAATTTTTCGAGTTGGCGGGTGGTAAATCCCAACCTGTTCTTCGATCCGGTATGTATTTATGATGTACGAGCATAGCGTAAAGACATCTTGTCATTTTAACTTGCGTCATGACTCTTGTCTCAGGAGGGAAATATCTCATCGCTCTACAAGCCTATAATACAAATTATTATTTTATTTTTTTAAATAAATGATTTGTGTTTAACATACTCTAAGGTCTATAGGGTCTCTATAGCAGAAAGATGTAATCGCGGGAGCAATAAGGCTTGGCTTTTCTTTAAGCAGAGCCGCAACTCCTGCTGGGACGTAAGCGTTCGTTTGGTGGAGAAGTTCTTGAATCTTGTCTGGATAACTGAAGACAGAATTTTATTTGTCTATTTTTATTTTTAATGAAAAAAATTTTTAAATTAAATAATTCCTACCCACTGACTCGATTTTCAATGGCTTTTTGAATCGCATCAGTAGTCCGTGTCAACTCGGGGTACATTCTGATCCATTTAAGCGCATCTGTCACGGTGATAGTTTCACATTCTTTCGTCACAGGTATGACATGTACTTCACCGTTGACAATATAGACCTGAAATACAAAAAAAAAAAATTCACCCAATTTAGCACAAACTCCTTTTTTAAAAAAACCTAGTCAATCCAGGACGTAAAATCGAAATAAAACGTTACCCTTTTATCACAGACTTCAGGGTTGGCCCACTTGGGCAGGAAATCTGCAGCTTCGATCAGCAAAAATTCCCCGTCAACATCAGTCACCCTAGTTAGAAAAAGAAAAAAAAAACGTTTAATTCCATGATTTCAAGCTTATAATTTCCGCAGGAAAAAAGAAATAATCACCTCGCTATTAAATCAGGTATTGACTTTGTAAGCTGGAGAAGAAGATACACAATGAACCATTCGTCCTCAATGTTCTCGCCGTAATGTGTCACGCCGTATAAATGAGGAGGCAGTTTCTCTGAAAAAAGGATAAAAGATGATATTCAACTGCGAAGCGTTTATTTTATAAACAGAATGATGGCGGAATCTTTCTGGCTTTTGTTTATTAAAAGCTCATCTTAGATTTCTTATTTAGAACGAATACATAAGGTAATAGGGGCCACAGGAGACGAGTGGTTTGGGCGTCTGACTTGTATTTACCGACTAGTGGTTTTGGGTTCGAATCCTGGCACAGCCAATGGTTTTTTAATTGATTAGAGCACGAAAAGAGTATTATAAAGCGGTTTGGCCCCTCTTTCACATCAGCCAATGAGTAGTCGGACATTAAGCCCTATGAAAAGAATTACTTTACAACTTTTTACTTTATTTATATAAGATAAGTCTGAAAAAGACAAAAATCAAAAAATTTTATAAAACCTTTGTAATTATTACAGGGTGTTCGGCTACACAAGTTACAAACTTTGCCAGTAGATTCTACATTCAAAATGGAACCAAAATGTCCTAATTAACTATCATCCGAATTTAAACCGTTTTTAAGATTTCACGACTTTCCTTCAAATAAACAATGAAACTCCAAAATTAAAAAAGTTTTGGACAAATCTGTTGATACCATTAGAAACTACGTTGAATTCAATAAAATGTGAACAATACTAAATTTGTAAAAGTTGGTGAAATAAGTGTTTCAGTAGGCAGAACTTTAGAAAAAAAAAAAAAAAATCAAACGTGTAGAGATTGAATTTGATTGAATACAAAATATATTTTGCATTATATAAATTCACTTTTCCAGATCCTAAATGTAATGTTTTTAAATGTAAACAATGTTTGTAAATCCCAGGCCCTGAAGATGATCTCAATAAAAGATCGAAACGTTGGCACGACAAAGGAAATATTTTTCTGAAACGTACATCACACCAGACCGCGTCTGATGATACCTGAATAAAAAATTCAAAATTGAAAAAATTACTATGTTGATTCTAAACTACTATTTCCACACCTAGAGACCAGAAAAATTCACAAAACATACTCCATTAAATCTCCTTTTAGTGGTGTAATTATTTTTTTAATTGCTTTTTTTTCAACGGTGGGACAGTTCCATGGCCACCGATATCTCCTGACCCCCCCCCCCATGGACTATTTCATTTGGGGATTCATGAAGAATGATGTTTACCATACGAAAGTGCCAAAAGCAACGGATCTTGTGCTAATAAACTTTTGTTTTTAAGTTCTGAATTGTATCTGTTTTTGGCATCACTCACTAACTCGTTGGAAAAGACTCAACATTCATGGATTAATTCATGACAGTTTTCTTGAACTGTTTTTTTTTTTTCTTTATCATCATGCATCATGACTTTTTAAGAGTTGTTATCCAAAATAATGCGCATTTCAGAAGAAGAATAAGGGATGATGAAGTTGGTCTGTCATTATCAAAAATTTCACTTCTATCCATTGAGTAAAAAGAGACCAAACTATCGCATTCCAGTCGCCATCCAGTTTCCCCGTCACACTGATGAAGTCTGTCCCTATGTTACCTCCGTCCCCTTGATACCTCTCATACCGATCACCTCCGAACTGAGCATAACTGTGGGTCAATTTGATCAACTGACCTTACTTCAGTCAAACTGATAAAAAGAAGACAAGGCTGCTGCGATATATGCAAATAATGGAACAAATATGGGAAATAATGACATGATTAAAACAAAATGTCATTGTCATTATTGATGCATAGTGCCTGCATTCCCTGACCTTTATGTAAATATCAATAAATAGAAAGATAAATAAATTAAGAGGTTTTAATGTAAAATTAAACCGTACAAGTGAAAATAAAGCAAAACTACCTTCGTTATCGACTATTGGTGGCAATTGAAGTGTGTTTCTAACGATCACTTGAAATTCGTCCTTCTGCCAGATGTAATTTTTCGTCTTCTGTGCCGTCAAAGAGTCAACGTTGACTTTCAGCTCTGTCAGATTGGTCGAGGGGCCGGGGAATAGGAGATACTCGACGAAATCGTCCTCCCGGACGTTTTCCAGGACGTCTCTCTTGAACGCCATAGTCTGTTGGGTTTGTCTCCTTTTTACACCGAGCACTGGCGTATCATTCAAACGGGCCGGCCGAACAACACGACGGGTCGCAAAGAGGATTCGGAATGAGGAAAAACAAAATATATATTACAGTTTATTACGGGTAGACTAAATAAGTTTATCACAGCGGTCGGCGAGTATGCGATGCGCTATAGCTATAACCGTACGCTACTCATGGGAAAACACGGTCTTCATTATCGATGCTGAAGAACTGACATTGTAACTTATCGATCCATTGATGTTTCAAACAGCGAAACAAAGCGGACCTCGTACTGAATAAACATTTTTTAAATTGATTTTTAGAGGAAAAAGGACTGTTTTATGTTTTATTGCACCACTTTTTTTATCTTTTTTTTAAATAAAATGGAGAGTGAATGTATTTATTAGAGTGAATGTGTAGGGTGAGACCAATGCCTGAAAATTGAAATTGAATACCCCATCGACCCTATTAGACTAGCTATAATCGTGGTACTGATCCATGGGAACCCATGGAGTTCATGAGTACAAGTCCTCCTTTTGATACTAATTTTTCAACTCAACCAAACTTTGCATAATTAAATTAGTTATGTGTTGAGATTGACAGAGGAATATTGAGAACACCACTCTAATTGAGATGTATAATTAGGAAATAATGTATTTAAGAGTGAATGGTTATTTAGACTGTTGTGTTTGGGGGTATGACCTAACTATTTGCCTCTGGAGCCTATCCTCAGTGGCTGGAGGGTATTCCAAAACCCAAACCCAAGGTGGGTGATTCTTAAGGCCTGCCGGAAATTTATTGTAAATTACAAAAGTTGAAATTCCCTGTGGACTGTGAGAAGTGACAGGCTCAGCTCTTCACTCAACGAGCATCAATGAACATTTAAGAAAGCCCAAGTTTAAAAATTCATCTATTGGGGGATGAAATGACCTAGCTGTTGATTGCCCATAAATACAAGATGGATGATTCTCAAAGCCTGCTGGAAATTTTATTATAAATTTGAAATTTCCTGTGGGCTGCGAGTAATAGATGAAATGACCTTAGAGTCATCTAAGAGTTGTCTCTGAATGATAGATTGGGATGTTCTAGCTGTTGACAGCCCCTGGACAAACAAGACTGAGGTTCATTTGCCAAAACCCAAGGTGGATAATTCTCAAGGCATGCTGGAAATTTATCATAAATTACAAAATTTGAAGTTTCCTGTGGACTGCAAGAAGTGAGAGGCTCCACTCGTGCATGGGGGTTGAAACAGCCTAGCTGATGACAACCTCTGGTGGGATAAGACACGAGGTCTAACTGCCAAAACCCGAGGTGGATGATTCTCCAGCTGGTAATTTATTGTAAATTTATAAATTGCCTGTGGGACTGTGTGTTGGGGGTGAAATGACCTAGCTGCTGATTGCCCAAAAATCCAAGAAGGGTTTCTCAAGGCCTGCCAGAAATTTATTGTCAATTATAAAACTTGGTGCCTGTAGACTGCAAAATCATGTAGTTACAGATTGAAACGACTTAGTAGATGACAACCCCTGGAGGGATAAGAAAGAGGTCTAACTGCCAAAACCCAAGATGGGTGATTCTCAACGCCTGCTAGAAATTTATTTTAAATTACAAAATTTGAAATTCCCTGTGGGACCATGTGTTGGGGGTGAAATGACCTAGCTTTTGATTGCCTATAAACCTAAGGTGAGTGATTCTCGAGGTAATTTATTGTAAACTACAAAAACAGGAATTTTCGGCAGGCCAAGAAAAGTCTTAGGTTCAATTATGTATAATTCTGTACATGTGCATAAATCAGTACTATGTACGATAATTTTCTAGATTAAATGTGATGAAAAAGCACAATCTGTAATATAATTGTAATTTTATTTGGTATTTACATTAGAATAAAACAACACAATACAAAATGTTTTATGTACAAAAAGAAAACAGCATAATAAGATAATATAGCTTTAATCACATATCCAAAGAACATATTATATTACAGTCTTGTATTTAAAAATAATGTAATGGCAGTTCAGCAAAGGTCATTTAAAAATCTTCATTTGCCAAAGTCCATCGTTGAGATAGTGACAATTTTCTATTCCGATTCCTCTGTTCACTTTGAGTATTTCATCGGAGCTCATCGCTGTGATTCCGATGGCGAGGGCGTGCTGTTTCCCCTCAGCCATGACTGCGACAATCGCACCTTTGTCGACTTTCGTCATCTTAGCGCCGGGCGAAGTCAACCCAGGGCACATGATATTGGCGCCGGAGAGGACAAACTTGATGGCACCTTTGTCCACTTGTTCCCAGGGAAGGATGAAAGGGTATTTGTGGAGGAGGCGGAGGGTGGGGATCCACTGGCCTTCCCTGTGGCGGAAGAACAACAGCTCCCCGGCTGTGTTGACTATTATCTCGATGTGGTCGTGACACTTTAGGAGCCGGAACGTGTCCTTCTTGGGAAGTATCTGGTCCACGTATTCCTCCAAAGGCGGGTACAGGTCTAACAGCTTGTTTCTTATACCTTTCTGTACGGACGACTTCAACTGCTGTGTGCATGAGATGCTCTCCTTCTCGTCGAACTTCTTGAACATTCTTGATGGAGGGTGTCCGGCGAACGGGTCGAATAACCTGCCTAGGGCACAAAACGGTTTCAAAACATGATTCTCAACCGCAAAGATTCCGGACGGACCTTGCCCTTCTCTGCAATATTAATCTGTTCTTGGTACTCTCGGTTCAGAAAACTCATTGGATGTTAAAATAAAACAAAACCCTTTTAAAAGAAGAAGAAAAAAAATCGAACGATTATTCCAACATTTGGAATCTATGAATTATACGATAATGTGGAAACGTATATTGGGTATATGTACCGAACAAACATATGTCACATATAAATTTCCCTTGGAACATTTGTTCAAATTCAATTTTGTTAGAAGTGGGAAAAATGGAAATTATACTGAAAAATACTGCTATTCAAAAATGGGCAAAAATCTGGCAAGGGCCCCTACTGTCACAATGGTCCGCCCAATCTCGCTACATTCAAGATTGTGTGATCCATGTGAAACGAACCAATACCATTTAAAAACCCACACAGACAATGAGTTCTAAAACAATACATATTAAACTAAAATAAGATATTATAACTATCCAAAAATCAAAACTTTTGTATTTCTACAAGATATTTATTATATAAATTATTATATAAAAATTATATATTTTTGAAATTAAGATAGCAAACATGAAAGACATTGGGAGCCAAAAAATCAGTGAAATAAATCTTGCCTATTCATGAATCTGTGATCCATATTAACTGTTCCCAATATATTTAAAAAAACTCACAGAAGCAAAGAGATGCAGCCTAAAATTATACATATTAACAAATGTAACAGACAATAAATCATAATTTAACCAGTGTTCCTTTGTGCTATTTCTATTGTAAATCAAATTTAAAAAGGTACATCAGTTCTAAATACTTTCTTCTAAATACTCTGATTCATAGTGGTATTTTGTTCATTGCCATTAGAATTTAGGATTTTAAAAAAATTGTCTCACTTTTAAATACTTTTGTTTCTAAAAGAAGGACAACTGTCTAATACATTTTTTTAATTAAGACACATGAAAGTCAGTGGAAGTTCAAAAATTGATAAGGACTCCTGCGATCACACGAGTTTAAAAATATATACATATATTAACAAATATAACAGGCAATAAATCACAATTTAAACAGTGTTCCTTTGAGCTATTTCTATTGTAAATCAAATTTAAAAAGACGTATCAGTTCTAAATACTTTAAATCCCAGTACTACTTTGGTCATTGCTATATTACAATTAGGATTTTTTTTTTTTTTAAACTCATATCTAAATACTTTTGTGTTTCTAGAATAAGCACAACTGTCTAATATATTTTTTAAAATTAAAACATCAAACATGAAAGACAGTGGTAGTGCAAAAATTGTTAAAGTCTCCTGCGATCACACGAGTTTTCCCAATTGTGCAATATTCATAATTGTGTGAATGAATGATCGATTTGAAATGAGCCAATACCATTTAAAAACCCACACAAACAATTAGATCTAAAATAATACATATTAAAAAAATTAAAACACTACAAATCACAGTGCTACTTTGTCCTATTTTATTGCTACTTGAATTAAAATTAATAACTAACTCAGTTCTAAATACTTTTGTATTTCTACAATTTTTTTTTTCAAATTAAGTCAACAAATATGAAAGACAGTGGGAGTCCAAAAATTGTAAGATCCCCAGAATTACACGGGTTTGCCCAATCTTGCTATATTCACATTGTGTTATTCATTTGAAATGAACTAATACCATTCTATTGGTTCTATAAAAAGCACAACTGTCTTATATATTTTTTAAATGGAGACAACAAACATGAAAAACATAAAAAAAGAAACCAAATCATAATAACTTAAATAGGGTTATTATAAACAATAAAATATGATAAAATTCTGCATGTAAGACAAGGCTCATGTCTGTTGATCAAAAGTTTCAACCTTATTTTCTGCAACTACTTTGTCTGTAGCTTAATATATTTTGTAGACTTATTCATGAAGTTAGATACAAGTGGGAAAATTGAAATTATTGTTGAAAACTATTGATATTCAAAAATATTAACAAAATTAAAATACTATAAATCATAGTAATACTCTGTCCTTTTTTTTTTTTTCTATTCTAATTTACGACAAACTCAGTTTCAAATACTTTCGTGGTTTTACAAGAAGCACAACTGTATTATACGTTTTTTTTTTTTAAATGAAGACAAATAAACAAAATCATAATTAGTTAAATAGGGTTATTATAAACAATAAAATATAATAAAATAAAAAATTTTCTGCATGTAAGAAAGGTTCATGTCACTTGACCAAAAGTCACTTTGTCTGATCTTCAGTAAACTGAATTCGACGTGTGGTAGCCGAATTTTTGAAACTTAAATCATTAATTAAACTTAATCCAAAAAAATGGAAAAAACAAAACAAAAAACAATCCAATAACATTTAAAAACACAGAACCGAAGAGATCTTTCCAGTTTAAAATTATACGTATTAATAAAAATAGCAATGTCAATCTGTGCTCCTTTGCCCTATTTTTATTGATATTTAAAATATTTAAATGGGCCAAATGCCAGAATGTGTTGGTATATAAACTGGACCAATAAAACAAACATTAGATATAAGACATGGTTATGGTTGATTAGCAATGGTTACCATAATGAAATTAATGATTTATTGCCAAATTTTAATTACATACAGCCTCAGAGCAGCACTTGGCCCAAATTACTAATGAGCATGATATTGAATTCTTGGGTTAATAAGAAAAAAGAAGGATTGGTTCAGGTTAGTACCACCTATAATTTCAAAGGTCTGATCATATATTTAATAGAATACTTTAAGATAATGAGATGCGGTCCGATGTGGCATAGATTCAGAAAAACATTTTCTTAATCGGGCCTTTTTCTAAACCTACGTCACACCAGGCCGCATTCACGATCTTCAAATAATCTTTAAATAATCACTAAACACATATATTTAATAGAGACCATTTGTCCAATGTAAAGTCAAATTTATACTCATTTACAAAAATGATAAACTTTAATGAGTTTTGAATTCACTAATTTTGTGGTCCGCTTGACCAATTAATATATTACAATTAATTAAGGTTTTTAGTTGGGATAAAAAAAAAATCAAAAGCACGAGCAGGATTTGAACCCATGATCTTAAGCTTGATACGCCGCTGCTCTACCACTTGAGCTATCATGACCTCAATCCACCCGGATACCAACTTCCCATTTCAACCACACATATCAAGCGGAAGATCGTAGGTTCGAATCCCGCTCGTGCCTTTGACTTTTTTATCTCAACTAAAAACCTTAATTAATTTTAATGATTTTTTGAAATATTTTGATTGGTTTAAAGGTAAGGGCAATTTGTAGGAATTACGAATTATGGAGTGAGTGTGGAGTTCAATCCTATTTTTAAAAAGATGGTTCTTACTCATATTAAGTTGTTTCGCAACACTCCAGGTTTAGAGCCCTTTAGCTCATCTTCAGTGAATTTTGAATTTCAAGTCGAGAGATGTTTTTGTAGAAACCCATCAACCTGATGATGAGCTAAAGGGCTCGAAATCCGGATTGTTGCGAAACAACTTAATGTGAGTAGGAACTATCTTTTTTTTTTTAAAAAAAGGAGGGTAATTTATTGTTCTGACCCAATGTTCAAAGTTGGACAAAGAATTTTGGATTGTGTTACAATCTTTGATTTTATAAACATAAATTTTCATATGGTTGGCAAAGTGTGAAAAATGATTATGTCACAAGATGAAATATCAATCTATAAAAAGCCCAAACAATATGGGTCTAAGTAGTAAACCTTGGGAGAACTCCAGAGGCGGCGTTACATTTGGAAGTGTGGAATATTTTACTTGTAATCAAATTTGCTGAATTTAAAATATACAACGTGTGAGAAAAGAAATATTAAACTTGGAAGGTGGTGGTAGAAAGAAGTTCAGGAAAATTTTGGTGAATTGTGTTTTGGAACATTCATTCTGATAGTATTCTTTAAAAAAAAGTTAAATCTTTCTTTTTTTCCTGACTCTTTGAAGAAAAAAGTAATGAAATATGTTCCCTTTCTGTTCACTGTTTTTTTTTTTTTTCCAAAAGTACATAAGATTATAAATGTTCCAAATAAATCATTTCTATCACATCAAATCGAAATGATGAAACTAATTATTTTCCTTTCGTGAAGATTTGACTGCAGAGTCTCACTGTCGGAGAATTTGTGCGAAACTTTTGATCAAGAGGATAAAATTTAAAAGGAAGGCGGCAAAGGTTCTAATCAAAAGATATGACGGCCGACGGCAAACTGCCGGGAACTTAATAGGAAATATGCCAACTCCTCAGGGCACCGTTTTTACACAATTTCATTTTTACAAGGCTGAAATAATTCAAGCACCCCGCCTTTCTCAGCACAAACGTTGAAATTGTTTTGTTTCTGTCGTTTCCACAGACTGAAGCATATTTTTAAAAAGTACCTGATACACGGTTTTTGTCTAATCAATGGCGAAATGTCTCTAGAGCAAACGACATGTGAAGGTAACAAAGTATTATTTTGATACTGGGCGTTAATTTATATTCTACTCTAATAAATATTCTAACAGAGCCTTAATATCATAATACATTTCCTAAATTACCTCTAAATATACTTCAGTTATATTAAAACCAATTTTATTCTCTTGAAACAATAATAAAGGACTATAAAAGTTTAATCTCTTCAATAAACAAATAAACTGTATCAGTAATGGTATTAATTTGATTTGACAGATCTCAAAGCTTTTGAGAGAAGGCTGACAGAAGTGATTGCTTGTCTCCAACCGTCTACGCTGAGATGGAGAAGTAAGTTGATTTTATCCACAAACCCTTAAGTCTATATTTAACATGGTTTATTTTAAATATTTTAATTCTAGACAGTAGATGTAGATGTAATTTTTCCAGGGTATGGTATACTGCGCCCTTTTAAGAGCTATTGTATCCCCCGTTCTCTGCCTAAAGCACATCGGTGAGTCCTATTTCATCAAGAAACTTGATTAATAGGCCCGGTTTCAGTGGTTGAAGCTCTTCTATGGTCGTGTTATACATCCCAAAACATTTCTTCCTACGGGCTGATGAAGCTCCGCAGTTTGCTAGTAAATGTGTTGGTGTCTCTTCTGCCTCCTTGCAGAATCTACAAGGGCCATCTTGGATTGTTCCAATTTTCTTTAAGTGTCCATCTAATCTGCAGCGTCCTGTTAGGATTCGGCAGTCTGTTCTTGCTTTCTTTGACACATTCTGTGATTTTTTACTTGCCAAAATTGGTTAGAAGATTCTTGGATTGTCTGTATCCAATGAGTGAATACCATTGTTCCTTCATTTTCTTTTTGTCCTTCTGAGATATTGTTAAGGGTGGATACCTACGCCACAGGAGGGTCTGAAAACGACCTACTGCCTAATCTTTTTAAAACGATTTGAGTTCGGGCCTTTGACTCGTTTTTTCTTTCTTGCCAAAATTGGTTAGAAGATTCTCAGGTTGTCTGTGTCCAACGAATGAATTCCATTGTTCCTTCATTTTCTTTTTGTCCTTCTGTCTGAGATATTCGTTAGTAGTGTGGATTCCTACGCCATAGAAGGGTTCGGGTCCTATCAGGGCAGCCCCTTTCCTTGCAAGGGTATCCACTTTCTCGTTGCCTTCTACTCCCATCTGTCCTGGGACTTTATGCTGCATACCTAATGTGTTTAGTTTGGTTTTTGCAGTTCAGCACCATCCTTGAACTAATGATATTTGAGCTTAGTGCTTCGCGAGCTGCTCGACTATCTGGCATGATTGCTATATTCTTGTTTTTGTACCCTTTACTTTGCATTGAATTGATTGGATACATCTTTCAATTGCGTGAATCTCTGCTTGGAAGATACTGATATGTTTTCCCACGAGTTCTGAGTATTTGGTTCCGGGTCCAAATACTCCTGCCCCCGTACCTTTTTGTGTTCTAGATCCATCTGTGTACCAAAGGGTGGTACCATTTTTAAAGGAGTTGTTTTCCTTTCTTTCTCATTCCTTTTTGGTACCTAGATGTATTCGAAATTTTTAATTAAATTCAAACATCCTTTCATTCGTCCATAGTTTGTCTCTGTCTTTCCATTTCAGTTTTATTCCTGTTGGACGTTTCTCTCTGATAAAGTTTCCTTTCTACTATGTGATGTAGGGGGATTAATCCTAGTATCTTTTCCATGCTAATTGTAGGACATGTTCTCATTGCTCCCGTTATGCAGATGCATGCAAGTCTCAATTTTTGTGAGTTCTTCCCTTTTGGCTATTTGTTCCGCTTCAGCCCAGGCTATAGCTCTGTATGTAAGTACGGTGTACATCCGTAACAGGGTTTCTGGTCTGCATCCCCAGTTTCTTCCTGCTATTCTTCTGCACACCATCAACGCTCATGTCACCTTTGTGATTCTAGACAGTACAGCTTCTTGGGTGTTTTTAGCGTGGCTTATATTCGATCGTTATTGGATTTGTGGCACAACGAGGCATTATTCAATGTATATATAAACCGTGTTTCCTACTAAACAAATTTTTTCTCTGCGCTTGTGATTCAGGTTCAGGAGAACCTCATACAAATTATAAAATGCACGCACTGTTCATTTTTAACGGTAATCTGTGAGACTCGCATTTATTGAAATTGTGATATTCGCCCTGATCAATGCCCCGCAGTTAAAAGCTAGTCTGGTTTCCTCCCAAGAAATTACTTTGGTCAACAATGATTCTTATTTTGAGTATAATTGCCTACTTAGTCCCTTTATAGTCAAGATTTGACATCTCTCCGTGTACAGAGGGGTACATGAAAATTTAACACTAAGGGGGGATAAGTAATGGCTATTCAATACTTGGCATTTCACTATTTAGGGACTCTCATACATTCATGCTAATAAATAAATTTACTCACTGAAATAATCCAATATTTGAGAAATAAACATCTATGTGTAATTGAATACCGTTATTTCCTTAAAGGAAGAGTAATGGAGGACTCGGAAATTAGTAGTTGTGTTCACAAAATGTTTTTATGTTGATTGGCATGCTTACACACTTCTTATGTGGAGCCGAAGCTTAGCATCCTTGTTGGGGTAGACTGTGCTGTCTTTCTCTGCAGAAAAAGGGTACATTTTAATAAATAAAATATTTATTGTGTAAAAGTAGCAGTTGTGTTCACAAAATGTTCTCATGTCGATTGGCATGCTTACACGCTTCTTAATTTGGAGGCGAAGCTTGAAAAATTGTACGATCTTTCTCTGCAGAAAAAGGTCACAAATAAACAAAATATTTATTGTGTGAAACTAGTAGTTGTTTTCAAGACAAATTCTCATGTGGTCTTACAAGCTACACACTTCTTATAAGGAGCCGAAGCTTGGTATCCTTGTTGGGGCAGACTGTGCTGACTTTCTCTGCAGAAAAAGGGTGCATTTTAATAAATAAAATATTTATCGTGTAAAAGTAGCAGTTGTGTTCGCAAAATGCTTACACGCTTCTTATGTGAATCCAAAGCTTGGGGCAGATCTTGTGGGGGGTCTTCCTATACAAAAAGTATCACAGTTTAGTTTAAAAAATATGTATTGTGTGAAACAAGCAGTTGTGTTCATAAAACGTTCTCATCAGGTGGCATGCTTACACACTTCCTATATGGACCCAAAGCTGGCATCGTTGTTGGGGTAGACTGTGTGATCCTTCTCTAGAAAAAAATGGTCACATTTTATTACACATAATATTTATAATGTGGAACTGCAGTTGTGTTCACAAAAAGTTCTTACTGGCATGCTTACACACTTCTTAATTTGGAGCGAAGCTTGGCATCCTTGTAAAGGTCAGATTGTGTGGTCTTTCCCTGCGGAAAAAGGTTGCATTTTAATAAACAAATTTACTGCGTGAAACTGGTAGTTGTTTTCATGACAAGTTCTCATATGGTCTAACACCCTTACACACTTCCTATATAGAGCCAAAACTTTTATAAGACAGATAGTGTGGTCTTTCTCTGCAAAAATGGTTTCATTTAACAAACTAGCAGTTTCAAATTCCTCATCCATTTAAATCCGAAAATTTAGTTAAATGTAAAGCCATTTCGTAAGTTTTTTTAAATCCTCAACATTTCTTATTCACAGTTTTATTTATTAGTTTTAATAAAATATTTCATATTTTGTTTTAATTAAAGTTGGTTTTGTTTGTAGTTGTTTTAGCTGTGATATCAATTTGCACGGCGATAGGAGCGTGGTATTGGCTCACGGACCCTTATACATCTGACGTATCTTTCACGCAAAGCCTAATAAACCATCCGTTTTTCTCGATGTCGAGTATATTTTTATGTAAGTTTCAATTTGCCACTTTGAACAATAATCTATATAAATTACTTTGATTAACACAAAATTTTGACTTTTAAAAGCAGTAGTTTTATTCGTCCTCGGTATTCACAAGAGGGTAATCGCCCCGTCGATAATTACAGCGAGGACAAGGATAGTATTAACCGACTTTAATATGAGCTGTGATGAGACGGGTAAACTTATACTGAAACCGAGACCGACGATGTCTTGACAAATCCATTCTTCTATTGTATGCTCGTCATCCACTGATTTATCAGGTATGTATGAAACGTTTATGACCTCCAAACAACCAAAAGAACAAATTTAAGCAAACTTACTTTACACCGGCTTAATTAGAACAAAAGAACAAATCATAGTGTAAAACAATTTCAATATATTTGATAAAGTATTTTCTATTTATTAAAAAAAAATTATATATATAAAATGTAAAAAAAATCAGTGAATGCACTTTTGTATACTAATTCTCTAACTTTTTAATTTGGAAATTTTGGAAGTCAATAAAATAGTATTGTATAAAATATCAGTTGTATTGAATTACCCGTTTTTCCTGATTCCTAGAGTCTTTCCATCTTGCAAGGGAATGGTAGATTTGTTCTCCCTGGGCCTCAGATTCCAGAATTAAAAAAAAAAAAAAAAAAAAAAAAAAAAAAAAAAAAAAAAAAAAAAA
>CM077110.1:16743524-16756094 GCA_039619505.1 Cimex hemipterus | reverse complement strand
AAAAAAAAAAAAAAAAAAAAAAAAAAAAAAAAAAAAAAAAAAAAAAACTAGTCTCTCAGATATGATCCAATCACAACAGTTGTACGTAACTATTTCCCCCCTCCTTATAGATTCTTACAGAATTTTATTTTCTGTACTTGATGATGATAATAAATGGAGACTAGGAACTGGGTGTTTTATGCTCTAAAAGCACTGCAGCTTTCAGGTTTATTGAACTTTTCCTAGTCCGTTAGTTCAGTGCGTTCAATTCTTCTTTTACAAATTATTAGGTCCTTGAATGTTATTGGTGCAAATTATTTTTCTGTTTTTTTTTTTACAAGGTTATGTCTCTGTTGAGCAGTTGCTTCGCATTCAAAGATGTTATGGGTGGCTGATCTTCCTTGGCGCATAATATGCAAATGGAAATCATCATTGAGTCATGTCATTCCCTGAGTTTAGTCCTCTTTAACTGTAGAAATGAATTTGGCAATTTTAGCAAGGGTTGTTTAAACTGCTGCCCCTTAACCTCTTGAGTTTATTCATTTTCCTTTTGTCTTTTTTGGTTCCATTCTGAGGAATCTGCTTTTGTTATCCCAAAATAAGTTCCGGGGTGTAGATACGGTCTTGCAAATCCGCTGGCAGGTATGCCTTCCGTTTCATTACCAAAAATTCATTCGCATCCTACCAGAGATTTCAAGGGGGGGGGGTCCATCTTTTCCCAATTTTGCAGATTTTGGATTTCCCTGATTGTTTTTGGTGTGATCTTTTTACTTGATAATCTTTAATGACTACTTGGCTGTCCCAGCTTATGAAGATTTTTGTTTTGTTTGTGTAACCTTTTGTAAGATTTTCTAAAGCAGCATTGATGGCATGATTTCCCCTTGGCTTCCCTAATGGCTTTTGTTACTCCTATTTTGGGCTTTTACAGAAAACTGGTGATTTGGTGTCCCTTAGCACTTAAACTTTCATCTATTCATTCCCTCCTAAGGGAGTTTCCTGGAAGAATTTCATTTCTTTTCTGAAATAAAAAATCCTTAGGAAAATTATATCAAGAAATGGTACAATTACAGGGCTGGTATATATGATGTGATCAGTTGTCCCTGCCTTTTCTAGATATGATTGACAGTCATCAGGTGATATTCCAGGAAACATTTTTCACAACATTCGATAAAGTCTCAAAGGACTATAATAAAGGAGAGGAAGGACTCAGGAGAGCAACAGACACAATATGTAATGCAAATGGCTCCAAAACAAACGGAGGAACCAGATTAGATATTTTTTGTACAAGTCAACTCATGAGCAAGTACACTTGGGTATTTCAAGCAGAAATACATACCATAAACGCCCTAGGAAATCATAAAAGAGGTTACACAATCCTCATAAGATCTGATAGCTAAGCAGCCACAAAAGCATTAGCATGTAAAAGAATCACATCAAAATTAGTCAATGAATACATCCAAAATATCAAAAACCTGGGGAAATACAACAACCTGACAAAATTTTGGGGTGCCAGGACACAGGGAAATCTTGGGTAATGAAAAAGCGGACAGACTGGCCAGAGGAGGGTCTGCAAGACCACACCTGAACCTACACTTTGAAAAAAAAAAGAAGAAGCAAATATAGAATCCTACATCACAGAATGGATCCAAACAGAACAAATAGAGATGTGTATAAACTCTAGCAGTGCTAGATACAATAAACTTATGGTGAAACAACACTCATCAAGATGACTATTAAAATTTTTTTTCCAAGGCTGTTTTGTTTTAATCCTACAACTCCTAACTGCTTTTATAAGCTTTTCATATTATTGTGCTTAAACACCTTGATGGTAGCCCCTGAGAGTCTTAGGCCTAAAATAAGTGAGGCATGATTCTTTTCATCGCTTAACACTAAGCAGAATGGGCTTAATAGAGTTGGGATGTTAAGTGGATTTGTAGCAACCCCCATTCCGAAGACAATAGTATCGACACCCAGAAATTCAGCCTTGAGCTTTTCCAGATGAATCTGAAACTGTGTTGTGCCTAGCTCATGACAAGGTGAGCAGGTTGACCGAACGTATTTCTTCTGTGATTGAATGTATTCCTTGGCACATTTACCATAATTTTCAGCAAATTCAAACAACCAAGACTGAAAAAATCACTACTGCATGGAAAGGGGTGGACTCAGAGGAGTGGTAGGACTACTAGCCAGTCAATGCATCTGAGAAAACTACACAACATGGATATATACAAGGATGATCCATTTGCCGATTATGTAACGAGGTGGAGGAAACAGCCACTCGTATCATTTTCAAATGTGAAGCAATGGCTCAATGGAGATTTAATCTAACACTGAAAAAATCTAGGGACTGAAAATAGTACCAGCGGGCAGCGACAGTCAGTGACCTAATTCTTCTTAGGATTGAGTCGGTTGCTCGAAACCAGGAAGGTACAACAAACTAGAAGACTGTTGGATCCTCATTACCATTACCATCTAATGATATCCCCGTTTTTATTAAGATTTTTTTAAATTCGAGCTTGTTCTGTAAATATACAAGTTTTTAATTCCTTTCTGTAGAGCAGGCAGGCCTCTTTGTCCCATTAGGTTGATTTTGCTTGACTCGCTTGGTTTAGGATCTTGGTATTTGTTGTGTTCTTTAATCACCTAAGCTTTCAGTTCTGTTACAATGTGGCTAGTTAATGTAAAAAAAATGGATTTACGGTTTTGTCAAAGACCCGCTTTAGTATTAGGCTGGGTATTTTTTTTAAGGGTATCTCTGCAGTTCAAGATGAATTTGTAGTTGATCTCGTAGTCTTGTAGAAATTTTATAAGTGCCTGGTCGCCCAAAAGAATTATTATTGTTGCCCCAGGAGTTGGTTTAACAACTATGATGAATTTATGATTTTTCCTTTCAAAGGTTGGATAATAGGTCGTCTCAAGAAAACAACCAGTTTTTCTTTCAATCCTTCGTTTTGGGTTCATTTTAATCCTTCTTCAGGTGAGTTAGTAGCGCAGAGGTTAAAACAATGGTCGTAGTCATTAATGTTTTGTAACAGTTTATTTAAAAAAAAAAAAAAACAGCTTGGTATATATTTAATTCTTTTAGAGGTTCAAAATATTAAAAACGTTCGTTCAGAGTCTGAGAGACTGGCTCTTTTTTAGAATGAACTGTTATAAAATATTAATGAGTACGACAACTTTAACGTTTTAACCACTGCGCTAACTCACCTGAGGAAGGATTAATATAAATCCGAAATGTTAGGATTTGAAGGAAAAACTGGTTGTTGTTGTTGTTTTAGATGGCCTATTATTACTTTCGAGAAGGAAAAATCATAAGCTAAACTGTTGAGGTCGAAATATAAGAAAACTTGGTTACTATGATGAAGTAGGCTTTAGATCGGAAACCAATGAAAATTGCATGTTACAGTAAAATTTTTGAAATTTGAAAATCCCCGAACTGTCCAGAGTTTTTATAAATGAAAACCGATAGTTTATAGAAAGTTGTTAAAAAATAAAAGTTTACATGAAACAAGTTTTTGAATCCAAAAATTTGTGTAGTTGATTTTCGTCTTTGTCATACCGATTTATCGGCGATGCGCTAGGGCGCGAAACTGTAGCTCTAAACTATAATAAATTGTATTTTGTAGCTTCCAATGTTTACAATAAAGATAATAAAACTGCCGTCAGATTATTTACCAACTGTGAAATAGTGGATGCAGTTTAATCGTAAATGTAACTGAAAGTGAAAAATCCATTGGGCATTGCTTGACATTTCCGAAATTACGTTGTAGTGCTTGGGACGCCATTTTTGTTCTCGTTCGTCGGGGACTTGGGATCAGTTCCGTAAGTGCGGGAATAAGTGTTTTTTTTTGTGTTTTTAGGTCGTTTGAAATATTTCACCGATGTCAGCCTAAAGTGCGTGTATTTAATTTAATGAGGAGCAATTCGAAGTCGAGAGAGATGAAAAGAAGAAGTTCGAGCAGGGATTCTCCACCCTTGAGGAGTAAACGTTCTAGATCGAGCATCGGCCGATACGAGGGCAGTTCCGACGAAAGGGTGACGCCGGACCGTTTGAGGCGGAGGAGTAGAGTGAGGAGTCGGACTCCGAGGAGGTACATCTCTCCTCCGTCTCACAGGGACAGAGACAGGGAAAGGGAAAGAGACAGGGACAGGAGCGATTACAGCAGGTCGAGGGACGTTGACCGTTCCTACCCGAATTACAAGGTTTTATGCGTCAGTGCCCTTCATCCGAAGGCGAGTGATGATGTTATAAAAGAGACCCTTTACAGGGAGTACAAAAAGTTCGGGGACTTGACGATCCGTATATCGCACGAGTTGGACGATCGTGTCGCTTACGTGTGCTTTAGAAATTCCGAAGACGCTCGCGACGCGAAGAGGAGCAAACCTAGGATAATTCTGTTCGATAAGTCGGCTCTTGTCGAGCCCGTCTACGAAAGCAGGAGCTCCGAGTACCATCCGCGAAGCAGGACTAGGTCGAGGAGCATCACTCCAGATATCCACCATTATTATCGCTCCCCCGAGCACAGAAACCCTCCAGACCGTTACGACAGGATGTACGCTCCGCCCCCGATGCCGTACAGAGATTACAGGCACGACGTACCACCTATTCACCACGACTTCATCAGAGGGCCTCCGATGCACCATTTGCCGCCGCATATGCCTCCGGGGCCTCCACACCACTACGGGCCCCCGAGGCACATAATGCACTCTTTCCGACCGCCTCCTCCTCACCTCGATCACAAAGTTGAAAACAAGAAGGACAAGTTTCCAAATTATCTCCACCACGTCCCACCAGAGGATGATCCACTTGCGACGAGGACCTTGTTCGCAGGCAACCTCGAGGTAAACATATCCGACGAAGAACTCCGAAGGATTTTCGGCCGTTACGGTATTGTCGAGGATATTGACATCAAGCGACCTCTCCCCGGGACGGGAAATGCTTACGCCTTTGTACGTTATCAAAATCTCGACATGGCCCACAGATCGAAAGTCGAGTTGTCCGGTCAATACATCGGGAAATTTCAGTGTAAAATCGGTTATGGGAAAGCCACTCCGACTACTAGGATTTGGGTCGGAGGTCTCGGCTCTTGGACTTCGTTGTCTCAACTCGAGAGGGAGTTCGACAGGTTTGGTGCGATTAAAAAGATAGATTATATAAAAGGTGATACTCAAGCTTATATACTGTATGATTCAATTGATGCTGCAACGGCTGCTGTTAAAGAGATGAGGGGATTTCCTCTCGGTGGGCCCGAACACAAATTACGGGTAGATTTTGCCGATGTTAATCCTGTGCCTCCAATGAAGCCCAAACCCCTTCCCGGTGAAGAGATAGGAGGTGACTTCCGAGCCCGAGACGCCTATTCATACATGGATCCTCACTATGAATCGTGGGCAGAGGGAGAGTATTACAGAGGCTATCGAGGTAGAGGCGGCGGTTGGGAAGGGACAAATAGACGCGGTGGTAGAGGGGCGTACAGGGGTTACTCTGATGAAGAGTGGCGACGTTCAGATGAATACGAAAGGTATAAGAGATCTTCTACAGAAAGGTCGCCCAGGGCTCGTTCAGTCGATTCCGATGACCTTTCTTCTATTCGCAATCTATCCGATCTCGCTAAAAAATCAACAACAACATGGAATGGAGCACTTATCCTAAAGAATTCTCTTTTCCCTGCGAAATGCCATTTGACGGACGGAGACGCTGAGATAATAGACATACTCATGAAAGATGAAGAGAACAAACCTCTGCTCCGTATCACCCAGCGCCTTCGCCTCGACCAGCCGAAGCTCGATGACGTTTCAAAACGGATATCCGGTTCTTCCTCGCACGCGATTTTCCTCGGCCTTACCGGCTCTAACACTGTCAGCTCCGTCAGTACTGACACGACAGTTCAAACCAGGCCTCTTCGCAACCTGGTCTCTTACCTCAAACAGAAAGAAGCGGCTGGAGTGATTTCCCTCGTGAACAAAGACACAGAAGTAACCGGCGTACTTTATGCATTTCCGCCTTGCCAGTTCTCAGCTGATCTTCTCAAAAGAACTGCCCATGGCCTTTCTCAAGAAGCGTTAAAAGATGATCATTTAGTCATTGTAGTAGTGCGTGGAGGGACTGCTTAAATTTGTGTCGAAACATTGACATATCTTATAATTTTATTGATTGATATAAAAAAGTGAATTAGTGTATATAATATTATATATTAGTTATATGTTTATATTCTTTATTTTATTTTATAATTTTTTTTTTCTTTTAATTTTATCTTAAGCCGACCACAGTTCAATTAATTCTTCAGACAAAGGAAATTTAATTATATATAAATATATATAATTTTTTATGATTATATTTATAAAAAATGTGGTTTCTGGTTTATAGATAATATTTAAGTAATTTTTGTATTGTAGTATAAACCAAGAAAAGTGTTAAATTAAGTGATAGTGTAAAAGTGCAGTTATCTTACCATCTACAACTTATACAATTTTTTTTCTTAATCAATTTTTTTTTATGAAGTATAAATTCAACGTGGAAAAAAAGATGATTTTGCTAAACACAAATATGTGCTAAGTGAGTTTAAAAAGGTGCGGTGTGGTAAATTTGTGAAATTTTAGAGAAAATAGATGGCTATGCTTTAATCAGTTGTGTTCTTTACAAAAGTTATCCTTTAAAATGTGTGGTTAGTGTGTTAGTGAGTTTTTATTTCTCAACAATTCTTCCTTTATTTAAAAAAAAAAGAAAAAAAAAGAGAGAAATTCGCTGTGTTCAAAAAATCGGTCTTTCAATAAAAAAAAAGTCAAATCGGAATATGGGGAGGGTGGGAAGATTTATTATAAATAGTGGGAGTTCTGTGCATGTGTCATGTTGTGCTGTGGGTGATGAAAAATGATGAATTCGGGAGAAAAAAAAAATCAAAAAGAAAAAATACCTTGAGAAAAATTGAAGAAAAAAGTTCAATTTTTTTTATACGCAACGGAAATTATTTTGTGAAGTTGGTGCAATTTTGTGATAAAAGTGAATAAAATCAGGTTTTAACAAGAAAAAGAAAGGGATAAAAGAAAAAAGTATTTAAAAAAAACCAATGTGAAGAGGTGGTATTAAAAAAGTTTAAAAAAATTAATATTAAAAAATTAGTTTGTGGATGTGCGCTTGGATTTCGTGGGTACCACTTTTCCTCGGAGTTCGTATGTGTCTGCGCGGTTCAAATTCCCATGTAGAGTCGTTTTAGATTCGTGCGGGTTTGCATTTGTTTCACTTAAACTGTACTGATGAAATAAATACAATTATTTTTACTTATTTTTCTTTAAATCCAGTTGAATTTTTTCCCCCCCTAACGTTGTTCAAACAATTTTTACTTTGTTGCACATGAATTCTTTTTCAGCATTATTTTCCTGTAACAACAGTTAAAACAAGATTCAATTCACTAATTGGTTTATTAGTGGATTTTAAAAAATGATAGAATAAAATTATTTACGCTGTTTACTGTTTAATAACATGATAAATTATGGTTAAACATAGAAATGCGTTTAATAATTGAAATTTATTTTTTTACTATTTACCAACCAAAATTTCCAGCCATGAATATTTGTAAAAGTTTAGGTTTTTAAATATTTAATGATACGAGGTGACTTAAAACTTTATACTAAAAAAAAAAAAAAACACATTAAAATTATATGGACTACTTCAGGAAAATATGTATTTTTGTATTACTATAGAACACTAAGTACAACAAACTTCATAAATATTTTGATACAATAATTTACAAATTGTACTAAAGGTGTTCAATTTTGTTTATGGTTATTTACTCAGGGAAAAAGGATTTTTATTTTCTGTTATATCTTGTATTCTGTGTTGTATGAATTAAATTAAAACAGTTATCAATGAGCAATTATGAAAACAAAAATTAAAAATACTATCTTAAGTTTTATGTATTTTATGAAGATTTCCTTGGACGTATTGGTAGTATTTTGGAATGTATTTTTTCTTTTTCCAATAGCCCATTTATTTATTCGCATTAAGCCTCCTCCTCAGTACATTTGGCATCTACTGATGATTCGCTCGTTGAAAATGTATCGTGGAGGCTTGAAGTTCCTCGAAATGCACATAATATAAAAATTTGCATTGCTGGAAAAGCTTAAAAAAAATCACGAGAAGAGATATATAAGAATTGTACAGAAAATTGACCGTATAAATTATTTCAATTAATTATGACCGCTAAACATACATCGATCAATACATTTACGTTTTTAGTGGTCAATTGACTATTACTTTGTTCAATTATTATTTTTATATAAGTTATTCATTGTTTCCATGGTCCGCTCGACCAATTAATATATAGTAATTAATTACGGTTTTTAGTTGAGATGAAAAAAATTAATGGCACAAGAGGGATTCGAACCCACGACCTTTGGCTAGAAACGCTGCTGCTCTACCACCTGAGCTATCGTGACCTCGATCCACTCGGACATCAACTCCCCATCTCAACCTCAGTTGATGTCCTCTCATGCCATTGACTTTTTTCATCCCAACTAAAAATCGTAATTAATTGTTTTTATATAAGGTTGAGATAAAAAAAGTCAGTGGGATTCGAACCCACGGCCTTTGACTAATTTCGCCGCTGCTCTACCACTTGAGCTATTATGAAGTGTATCAAGAAGTATCAATCAATAACCCAAATGGTAGAGCAGTGGCGTATTTAGCCGAAGGCCATGGGTTCGAATCCAGCTCGTAACGCTGACTTTTTTTTTTTAATCTCAACCAAGACCTTACATAAAAAGAATAATTAATTGAAATAATACAATCACTTTGCTAACAGCTCCCCATTGCAAATTCGTAAGTCCCTGAGAATCAAATCCTAATTACATGACTTGAAAAATAAAAATTAGAAAGTTGTAGGTTGAGATGAAAACACCGAGCTATCTGAGTGGAACGTCACAGCACATTAGAGCAGTGGTGTATTGAGCAGGTCATGGGTTCGAATCCAGCTCGTAACACTGACTTTTTCATCTCAGCCAAACCCCTATGAAAAAAGAGTAATTGAAGTAAAGGATAATTTGAGCTTAAATGATTACAGGATTGAATTTTTTATTAAAATTAATCAACATTCTTTTAACTACGTTAAAAATTTAGAGTGAAGTATTTAATCATGATTTCTTGAAGATTTTGTCATAAGGACTCGATTATTATTATTATTATTAAAGTTATGATTAAGATACGAGTGAAATATATGATACTTTCAAGCTATGTCATAGATTCTAAGAAAATGATCATGATTTCTTCAAGCTTTGTTACAGGCTTAAGAACTCTGTTATTTGTATTTTAGCTACGATTGATATTTGGTGAAATATTTTCTTTTCAGCTAGATTGTGTATCAGAGGAAATTTACCTATGTTTTGTGACAATTTTTATCATACACTCGAGAACATTTACGATTCTTGAAGCTATGATTATGATTTGAAATATATGGTGTTTTTGGGATGCAGCAACGTTAACAAATGAGAAATGATTTTTCAAGCTGTGCTTCAGATTTCTTGAGCCTATGCTAAAGTTTTTGGGAAAGTGATCATGATTTCTTCAAGCTTTTTGTTATAGGCTTAAGAACTCGATTATTTGTATTGAAGCTATGATTAAGCTGTCATAAGGGTTCTCAAGTCTATGATAAAAATTGTCACACAACATAGGTAAATTTCAATACAACCTAGCTGAAAGGAAACATTTCACCAATTGTAAGTCATTGCTATTCAGAAATCCTGAGATGTGGTGTCCAGACCGCAGAAATGTTTCCTTTCAGCTAGGTTGTATTGAAATTTACCTATGTTGTGTGACAATTTTTATCATAGACTCGAGAACCCTTACGATTCTTTAGCTATGATTATGATTTGATAGTCATAGATTGTCATCATCTGGTCATATCACCATTGATAGATGGAGTTTTTGGGATGCAATGTTGACAGATGAGAAATGATTCTTCAAGCTGTGCATAAGATTTTGAGACGACCGACATTTCTTGAACCTATGCTCAAATTTTTGGTTCATGATTTAAAAATTGAGAAAATTAATTGAAAATAAAAATATCAATTTATTCAGGCTGGAAGATTTGGAAAAAATCGATCATAATGGAGACAAGGAATCAAATTTTATTTTATTTTTTTTTTTTTTTTTTTGGGGGGGGGTCGGTGATCATGATTGTTTGAAGTTATGCCATAGGGTTTTGGGAAGGCGATCATGTAGTCTTGGAGCTTTGTCACAGACTTGAAAGCTATAATATGATTCTTTAAGTTACGATCAATATTTGCTCAAACTATGTGGCAGTTTTTGAGAAAGTGGTCATGATTTATTGAAAATTCTGTTGACATTTGGGTCAATTGGTCATGTGAAAATTTAGTAAACTGATCAAAGAATTTTTGATACTTGAAGCTTAAGTTGAAAGGCAATGGTGAGCTCTTATTTTTAAGAGCTTTGTGCTTCATACTTTACTTAAGTCAACAGCCTTAAAATTAAATTAAGAATTGGTACGGGTTTTTCAATCTTTTATTTTCTTTAATAAAACATTGAATTAAATATAATTAGAAAAAAAAAGAAACAGTTTAACTTTAAAAAATTAACAATGTAAATTACTTATACATATTACATACTTCAAAGAAATTTTCTGTTTAAAATGATTTCTGTATAAAACGATAATGAAGATCATGCTACCTCCATGTTACTTCTACATCATCAGTCCTGTACCTAAACATAAAATTTCCGTATAATCGACAATCTTTTGAACCTACAAAATCTTACCTTTGCGTGCAAAACGTTTCATTCCACGGGGTCCCCTTGTTCCCCTGGCTCGTATAAATGAGGGCACCGGCGTGTGCAATCATAGCGCCGTTGTCTATACAGTACCTTTCATCCGTTGCGTACACTTTGGCGCCTCTCTGTTCGCACATGGCGCCCATCATTTCCTGTAGCCGCACATTGCAAGCGACACCGCCGACCAGAAGTACTTCCTCGGATTTGCAATGTGCCATAGCCCTTTCTAAAATGAAACGGTTCCGTAATAATCACAATACGTCTACAATCAAAATAAAATACCCGTCGTTTCGACAAGCATGGCAAAAACAGTTTCTTGGAGCGAAAAGCACAAGTCTTCGACTGTGAATTCTTTGCTTTTGAGCAGACTAGGAGCTTTTTCTTCAATGTAAGATAAGATACCTGAAAATAAACCATCAGATTTTATTTCTGTCTTTAAATTTAAACACATATATATTTTTTAAAGAATTAAAATTTTCAAACCTGAAAAAGATACGTCCATTCCTTTTACAACATAGGGTAGCTGTAAGAATTTTTTCCCCCTGTGACAAAAGAATTCAAAATATAACTTTACTGGTTCTGGATATAAAGGATAAATTTTTTTATTACTTTTTAGCACATTGCTCGATGTTATATCCTGGGCTGGGATCATTCGATAGATTTACAACTCTGGCGAATCTATCTAAACAATTTCCGACTGCGATATCAATTGTCTCACCGAAGATGCGATATTTTTTCCTTCCGTATGCAATGACCTGTGTGTTGCCACCGCTGACGTACAGTACGATTGGATTGTCGCTCTGTGTTATCACACGTCCCATTTCAATATCTTCGCATATTTAAGGAATCAGCGGAAATCGAAATAGAGAAAAATATTTTGATAGAAAAAAAAAAAAAAAAAAAAAAAAGGATACGTCCAATGCAGTGATTTACAGCAATGATTGGTTTGTTCCACAGCAATGCTACCGTCCTTGCTACAACAGCTACGGAAACCAATGGTGCGCCCATGCCGGGGCCTTTAGTGTAACAAACAATGTCTACATCTCTACCTTGTAATCCTGCCTTGTCTAGGGCTTCTTTTAAAAGTGATAAAATGTTCTGCCTATGATGAACAGCCGTCTCTTTTGGGAGAAAACCTTAAAGAGAAAACAAAATTAAATTGTTGCGCATAAATCATGATCCACTGAAGTTGACGATTACATAAAAATGTTTAAGGTAATTAATGTGTAGCGTTTACTGACCATTAATTAATTAATAATGATTCATAGATAGTGAGATGCCGTCTGGTGTGACGTAGGCTGTAGAAAAACATTTTCTTTATCGTGCCTAAGTTTTGATCTTTACGGGGATCATCTTCAGAGCCTGGGATTTATAAACATTATATAAATTTTACAAATACATAAAGGTTGTGAAAAAATGAATTTATACAATGCTAGAAAATATTAGATTAAAAAAATTATACAATGCTAGAAAATTAATGTTTTTAACCTAAAATTTTCTAGCAGCGTATAAATTATTTTTTTAAATCTAAAAAATTTATACAATGCTAGAAAATTTTAGATTAAAAGGAAATGAATTTGTATAATGCTAGAAAATTTTAGATAAAAAAAATACAATTCTAGAAAATTAATGTTTTTTATTTTCTAGCAATGTGTAAATGTTTTTTTAGATTAAAAAAAAATAATTTACACACTGCTAGAAAATTTTAGATTAAAAGGAAATGAATTTATACAATGCTAGAATTAATGTTTTAAATCTAAAATTTTCTAGCATTGTATAACTTAATTTTTTTAAATCTAAAAAAAAAAAAA